>JBBPDI010028607.1:0-39623 GCA_037974545.1 Cucumis variabilis
AATTGGTGAAAATAGAAGAAGGTGAAGAAATTTGTTGAGGTCCCGAGAGAGAGAACGAAGGGAAGAAGAAGAAAAAATTTGTTAATTTTTTTCGTGACATGAACGGCAGAATGGGGTAGGGTTTTATAGAGGGAAAGTCGTGTACCCAGTCGTGTACCGGCAAATCCCCGGCCGTGTGCGTACGTTGACTGCCAGCTTGCATGCCAGGCATGCAGGTGTACTGGAGTCGTGTACCCAGTACACGACTCCAGTCAGCTTTATGGAAGTCGTGTACCCGGTACACGACTTCCCTACCCTATTTTTGATAATACTTTCCCCCTACCCTAAAATTGACAATTGTTTTCAAAAATACATTATTTAAAAAAAAAATTCTTAATTATATACTTAGTTATTTTTTAAAATTGTTCACAAATTCATATTTAATTAATAGAATTATTTAATTAATCACGTGTTAATGATTATGTACTTAATTATTTTTATTTAAATAATTTTTATAATAATTTATTGTTTAAAAAAAATTACTATGCACCTCCCTATTTTTTAATATATTTGGAAATTTCTTTAGAACATTTTTTTCCTCAATATATTTAATAACAATGTACATAATAATTTGATATTTTTGTCAATAATTTAAGGTTTGGGGAATGATTTTTTAAAAATAATTACGTAATTAATCTATATGTTTTCATTTCTCTGGATTTTTTTGAAAAAGTAGAGTATTTTTAAATTTAAATTGGAAAAAAGACGTGGGTTTAAAATAAATTAGGTAAAAGGGATAGTTTTTTTTTCTTTTAATATATTTTCTTTTTTTATAATTATTTTAAACATTCATTCACCATTTTTTTTCTCTCCTCCTCTATTTATTATTATATTTTTTTGTTTTAATAATTTATTAATCATGTTATACTTAATGATTTTTTTTCATGAACACATTTATTTAATCATGTTATATATTTTGATGATTATATACTTAATGGTTTTTAATTTAATGATTTTTGTAATAATTTATTATTTCTAATTTTTTTTTATTATGCACCTCCATATTTTTTAAATCTGATTGACAATTTTTTCTTTTATTTTATTGATATATATTTTTTTAATCTATTTAATAACAATGTTCATAATAATTTGATAATTTTGGCAATAATATAAAGTTTAGGGGATGATTTTTTGAAAAAAATTATGTAATTAATTTATATGTTTTCTTTTCTTTTATTATTTTGGTGTATCCAGTTCATACTATTGTCAGTAAATTGACACTGTTTTTAAAAGATTGATCCAAATACATCAAATTTAAATTTAATTAAAACATTAAGAGAATTAATCAATCATAATAACAACAACAACAACGATTGTATCATAACAATAACAATAACAATAATAATGATAATGATAATGAAAAGTATGATTGATTAATTATTTTAATGTTTTAATTAAATTTAAATTTTATGTATTTGGATCAATCTTTTTAAAAACGGCGTTGATTTAATTATAGTATAAACTCGATATATTCAAAATAACAAGGGAAATAAAAACATATAGATTAATTACATAATTATTTTTAAAAAATCATTCCCTAAACCTTAAATTATTGACAAAAATATCAAATTATTATGAACATTTTTATTAAATATATTGAGGAGAAAAACGTACTAAAAAAATTTCCAAGAGGTGCATAGTAATCTTTTAAAAATAATAAATTATTACAAAAGTTATTTAAAAATCATTTAAGTAAACATAATTAAGTACATAATCATTAATACATGATTAATTAAATAATTCTATTAATTAAATATGAATTTGTGAAAATTTTAAGAAATCACTAAGTATATAATTAATAGATGATTAAAATTGAAAAGTATAATAATAAAGAAAGGAGGAGAGAGAGAAAAATGGGTGAGTTGATAGTTTAAAATAATTATAAAAAAGAAAATCTACTGAAAGACAAAAAAAACTATCCATTTTTTCTAATATCTTTTAAACTCACCTCATTTTCCCAATTTAATTTCAAAACCGCCCTATTTTTTTGAAAAAACCCGATCCTTTGGTATTTGTTATTATTTGAGAATTTTTTTAAAAAATTTGTGTCAGCTACTTCAAAATGGGGTTGTACCAATTGAAATTCTAATCCAAATAATTCTATCCATTTTGTCAAATATTGGATTAACAAAATTAATCAGTAAAATAAAAATTTTTACACGATTTTTATTTTTAAAATAAGACATATTTGAGGTTTAAATTGATAACTTATCAAAGTTTAAAGTTTAAATTGATGTAACTGTTATTTTAATTTATTTTAATGTTTAGAGTGAAACTTAAAAATATATGAATTGAGAATCTCTTTTATTGACTTCAATTACACTTTTGCCTAGCATAAGAAAAGTGTCGTTAAGTATATTCCTTTTAAGTATGGATTTAGGCAAGGACTTGTTCCATGGGTTTGAACAGTAACTCCATGAGTTACATTTTTTCCTATTTTTATAATTTATTCTAGGAAGTTTGTGACAAACTTCTAGGCACTACTTCTAGTGGGTAGTGCTAACTAACTCTAACGGTATTGATAACTTTGAAAATCATGAATATAACACTTTTAATATATAACAAACCGAACAAATTTGTATATATAAATGTATATTGCTAGGAAAAAAGTTGTCAAACACACGTGTGTTTTTATTTTAAGAAGTTTTTATAAAAAAATGTTAAAATAAAGTGAATTTTGAAAAAAAAAATATAAGTTATTCCAAACAATCTCTAAGTTAATTATGATAATATTTTTAAAGAAAAAACGTATTTTTTGGTTCCTAAATACTGGGTTTAGCTTTTATTTAGTCCCTAAGATTCAAAATGTTATATATCTAGTTCTTAAATTTTGATTTATGTTTCAATTTAATCCCTAAACATCAATGTTACAATTTTACTTTTAAAATATTCTTTTCAACTTGGTCTACTAGATTCAAGATTTTACAATTTTAACCTCAATTTTTCGTTAGATACTCACTTAGAGACGTTGATGCATGTATGTTTATTATTTAATTTAATGTAATTATGAAGAAATTTTAAATTTAATTTTAAAAGTGATGAAAAATAGTGAAATTTAATTCATTATAATTTATTTAACTATTTTAAATTTATTAGCATCATTAACACTAAAGATGGAAAATCAATATTTAGTGAAAATTTAAGGTTAAAATGTAAATATTAAAATCTAGGGACCAATTTGAAACAAAATTCAAACGTAAATAGTAAAATTTCAACATTTTGAAACCTAAAAACTAAATCGAAATCAAATTCAAAACTTAAATACCAAATGTGTAACATTTTGAAACCTAAAAACTAAATAGAAATTTGGACTCAAAACTTAGGGACCAAAAATATATTTTCCCTTTTTTAACCTAATGTATTACCACGTGCAAATTTTTGTATCAATACAATTGCACATTTAGTCCTCAAAGAAATATTAAAATTGGAGATGCTAATAAATTTATGCAAGACAATGATTAGTAATAAGTATATCCATTTAAAAAAAAAAGTAGTAGAACTTTTATCTTTTCCTATTTTTTAAAATCTTGAATGACATTTTCTCTCCGAATGTCTACTAATTCACTAAATGTTTGAACAATAAGTCTAACATAAGATGGTTTAACATTTTCAATGCAATAAAAGTTACTGGATGAAATTTTTTTGAAAGAAAAATATATTATTATTTTATTCCCACATTGCTTAATTTGTAATGTGAAAGTCCCTTCATATACCCATTATTAATTCATTCATGGGTTTAGGCCTCCAAGATACCTAAGTTTTGGAAGAAGAGAGGAAATAGATAAATGTAGATATGTCCATTATCTCCACATGTGTGACATTGGTTTTTGGTCAGGCGAGGACGTTTTTCTTTGACTTTTGACTTTCCAAACCAAAAATTTAATTAGTCTAAACGATTTCATTTTTTAAATTAATTGATAATCATTTTGGAATTTTAAATTAATTGTTGTGATTGTTCGTGTTTATTACCGTTGATTGCTGCCTCTCCACTTCTAGAAATACGGTCTTTCTTCACCTAAACAATACAGAAAACAATTGTCCCAATTTTATACTCTTCCAAAAACAAAATTATTTTCTGCATACCGAGCAACCAATGTTGTCTTAAGTGATTGTGAATTCCAGTTGGTTTCGGAGCAAAATCAATTGAAGACCGAAGTTGTTTTATCCTAGGGACGATGAGGCTATCATACTATTTGCACAAAGAGAGCAGGGCCATGAAACGTCTTTAAAAGAGCATGATCTGCACTCAGTCGTATACTAACCTATTTTCTATTTTGCAGTTTCTGTTCGAGTGACGATTTATTTGTTGTTCTATTCAATACATAAAATTGTTTGGCGAACTGACTTGGAGACATGAGATACAAGACAAAGTGCATCAACAATTTTAAAACGATTTCTTTCTACTGCAATGGTCGGACCATTCCAAATTCATTTAATGTCTTCTGATCTCAACCGGCCTTTCTATTTTGAAGCAGCACACCTCAAGAGATGAAAGCAAAATATGTTGTTTTTCCTCACATTGAAGAAGGTTGTTGTCGCATGTACCACCAAGAAGTCAATTGTTCTAGAAATAAATCCAACTGAGGAACAAATCAAGGATCTTACTGCGTGGACAGAAACTGATTTCATCTGTAAGAATTTAATTCTTAATGAACTTACTAATGAATTGTATGGCTATTCCAGTACAATGTCTACTGCGAAAGAAGTGTAGAACACATTACAAAAGAAGTATAATACTGAGGAAGCGGCATCGAAAAAGTACGTGGTGGACCAATACCTACATTACCAAATGATTGATGATAGATTTGTGGAGACTCAATTGCATGAAATCCAAAAGATAGCACATGAAATTATCGGTGAAGGTATGACACTAGACGATAAATTTCAAGTTGCAGTTATTATTGACAAATTGCCTCTCCTGTGGAAAGATTTCAAAAACGTTTTGAGGCATAAAACCAAGAAGTTCTCGCTGGAAAGCCTTATCACACGATTAAGGATAGAGGAGGAGGCGAGAAAGCATGATCAAAAGGAGGAGGTGAACACGATTCCCAAAAAGATGCCTACCATAATTCTGAAACCAAATCTGAAGTCGAAAGGGAACACGATGAAACGTGAATCTAACAAATAGAACACCTCACATAAACCCCAATCCAGAAGTACGGTACAATTTATTTGTTATAACTATAATAAGCCTAAACATTTAGCTAGAAATTGTATAAACGAAAATCGTCCTGTTGTGCAAGCGAAGCTAGTAGAAGAAGCTTTAATAGCTATGATTTCTGAAGTTAATGTTATTGGGGGGTTTAAAGGTTGGTAGCTAGACAATAGTGCATCTCGCCAAATCTGTCATGACCTTCGTCTGTTTAGAAAATATAATGAGATTAAGGATAAGAATATCCTTTTGGAAGATCACCACATATCCAAGGTGGCTGGTGTGGGAGAAGTTGAACTGAAATTCACGTATGGCAAGACACTCGTACTGAAGGAAGTTCTGTATACTCTAGAAATTCGAAAGAATTTGGCCTCCGGATATCTCCTCAACAAGGTTGGCTTCACACAACCCCTAGAATCATACTTGTCTACCTTAACTAAAAATAATGTATTTGTGGGAAAAGGGTTACGATGCTGATGACATGTTTAAGTTGAACTTGGAAATTAATAAGGAAAAAGTAAGTTGATAAAAAATAACCTTTCCATATCTAAAGTAGTTAACTACAAGAATAGCTAAAGCACAAAAGTAACAGATAACGCAGAAGGCTTTGTTAATCCAGTTCAGCAAACTCGACCTATGTCTGAAAGCTCCTTTGCTCGAATAAGAAATATTATTAAGATTCAAAAAGTTAGTAACTTGATTATAAAGATACTTTGATAAGTTATCACCACCACTTAAAATAAACTTAGGCTTCACCTAAAGATAATCGTGAATCTCTTCGAAGATGAATCCAGGCTCTCCTGAATTAGTGTATCGGATCTTCAATCCAATGATCTTCAATTATATTTCTTATCATTCAATATTTCATCAGATGAATTGACTATCCTCAATATAAATTCATATACTAGAAGATAACTATTGTACCTTAAAAGATGACTCTTGAAAGTGGAAGCCTTTTATTCAATAGAGTCCAGTTTTGTCGTCAACTGCCCCAAACTATCATCACGTCTATATATATGTATGTATGTATCTTCCCAATCTTATTAATTAAAAGATACACACCCAGATTCCTAGAATATAGGAGAATCAATTATCTAAATAATAACAACTCTCTTTTTCTATATATTTAAAAAAGAATTTTTAATAAATCTTTTGACAAAAAATCTCAATAAAGAAGAAACTATATTCTGCTTACATGTTGTCTACTTTTAATGTTTGACATACTAGACTCTGTCATGTTAATAAAAGACTAATTAGCAACATGAGTAGGTTGAATCTTATACCTAAGTTATTTTTGCATGAATTTGAAAAATGTGCATGTTGTAGTCAAGCTAAGATAATAAAACTTCGCATAAATCTATAACTAGGGTACCAGAGTCTTTAAAATTAATCCATTCTGATTTATGTGAATTTGATGATACATTAACTAGGAACAGTAAAATGTATGTAATAACCTTTATAGATGACTGTTCCGACTATACTTTTACTTATTTACTTAAAAATAAAATTGATACATTTGACATGTTCAAGGTGTTTGTAGGTGAAATAGAGAATCAGTTTAACAAAAGAATTAAGAGATTTCGTAGTGATAGAGAAACTGAATATGATTTAGTTGTCTTCAATGATTTTTATAACTCTAAAGAAATAATACATGAAACTACTGCACCTTATTCTCCTGAAATGAATGGAAAAGTAGAAAGGAAGAATAGAACTCTAACTAAGTTAGTAGTTGCTATCTTACTTGAATCAGGAGCAACACCATCTTGGTGGGGTGAAATAATTAAAACTGTTAATTATGCTCTGAATAAGATTCATAAATCAAACAGTAAAACTTCACCATACAAAGTCCTTAAGAGTAAAACACCAAACATGTCTTATCTTAGAACTTGGGGTTGTCTAGCCTATATTAGAATATCTTATCTAAAAAGAAGAAAACTAGCCAGTAGAGCCTATGAATGTGTTTTCATAGGATACGCTAAAAACAATAAAGCCTATAGGTTCTATGACTTAGAGAAAAAAGTAATCATAGAATCAAATAACATAAATTTTTCGAGAATAGATTTCATTTTAAATTTAGAAACAGTGAGGGTTTAAATAGTCAATCTAGTGGAGGCTCAAGTTCAAGTAGTCTACCTTCAGTTATGATTCAAACCCAAGATAAGGAAATAGATCCTGAACCTAGAAGAAGTAAGAGAGCTAGAACCATAAAAGACTTTGGAGAAGACTTTGAAATGTATAACGTAGAAGATCCAAAAGATCTAATAGAAGCCTTATTCTCAGTAGATGTCAACTTATGGCAAGAGGCTATCAATGATGAAATGGACTCTCTTGAATACAATAAAACTTGGCACCTAGTTGATCTACCTCTGGCTGCAAAGCAATAGGCTGTAAATGAGTTTTGAGGAAGAAACTCAAACTTGATGGATTAGTAGATAAGTATAAGACTAGACTAGTAGCAAAAGGATTTAGGTAGAGGGAAAACATAGACTTCTTTGGTACTTTTTTCCCGATCACTGGAATTACCTCAATTAGAGTATTGATTTCTATAGCTGTCCTAAACAATCTCTTAAGACATCAGATGGATGTCAAAACTGCTTTCCTAAAAGATGATTTAGAAGAAGAGATTTATATGAAACAATCTGAAGGTTTCATAGTTAACAGTCAAGAATCCTAAGTTTGTAAACTAGATAAATCTCTCTATGGCTTAAAACAAGCTCCTAAGTAATGGCACAAAAAGTTTGACAACTTAATCATGTCCAAAGGATTCAAAGTAAATGAGAGTGACAAATGTATCTATTATAAGACTGAAGATATGTTATGTACTATCATATGCCTATACGTAGATGACATGTTAATCTTTGGATCAAACTTGCATGTCATAAATGATGTAGAAAACTTGCACGTCATATCAAAATTACCAAAATTAAAAATGGAATTTTCTTAGATCAATCTCATTACATAGAAAAGATTCTAAATAAG
This sequence comes from Cucumis variabilis, assembly GCA_037974545.1. NCBI lineage: Eukaryota > Viridiplantae > Streptophyta > Magnoliopsida > Cucurbitales > Cucurbitaceae > Cucumis > Cucumis variabilis. The sequence goes on from JBBPDI010028607.1 coordinate 8,171, forward strand.
GACAACTACTTCAAAAGAAAAACAACTTGTACACGTTATGACTCTAGTGTTAAATTGTTAAAAAACACAGGTGATAGTGTTAACCAATCCCAGTACCCTCGTATCATAGGTAGTTTGAGGTATGTTGCTGGTTGTTTTCATTCATGCATTAGGTTCTCTCAAGTGTTACACTCGTAGGTTAGCGTGAATCGTTCTAAGTTAACGACTAATAGGCAACAAAATAGGGTTATGCGATAAAAGGTGCACTCCTATTCATATGTTGCTAACATGATAATTAAATATTGTCGCACAAGCTTTCCTCTGTATTGCCCAAGTATAAGTGACTAGAGGATTCCTGGTAAATCTAAAGTTAAACGTAAGGAATTTAAGCTCCTAATTTATCTAATCGCTTACCAAATCATGCAATATACACTATATAGTAAAAACATATGAACTGTATACTAAGTATCCTAACTATTTACACTATTGTGCTTGGCGGTGTAAGATGAACATGGTGTTATGGAGTGATGAATGTGAACTCAGTATAGACATGGCGGGAAAGGAAAACTGAATTACTAAATGCAATAACTAATGCTTCAATGCTTTGAGGCGACACAAACATCTATTAACTAAGAATTGAGGTGGGCAACTTCTCAGTGCGATGTCATATTTGCTCGCCTTTTGAGATGCAAATACACAAGTTAAGCTATGTGTTGTATTTAATCATTTTGAATGTAATAACAGTAACTAATCCTTAATTAAGACATACGCCTTTCAGTGCTTTCACCACACACATTAACCTCTCAGTAATATATGTAAAGGATGAGCCTGGCTACAAGAATGTATTGCTACATTATATTCTTCTCACCATTTGCTCAGCTAAAAGTGGTTCTCACTTATTTAGTGATTACGATCTCTACTTTTGTCATTCTTTCGAATGAACAATGTTAAGATACTCATACTTAACTGAACAAAACTCTTACTACATTCATTATAATTCTTTAGGTATCAAATACATCATTCATTACTATTTAATTAACCAAGTATATATACATGGAAGAGATAAGAAATATGGAAAAGTGGAAGAAGAAATGCATTGCTTTTTATAAATAACACTTTAGGCCTTTCGGCCATGAGATTCTGCTTACAAAATAATACAATATAAAAAATGTAAAGTGGAGATAAAAAAGAGGTGTTATGTCGCAGAGTTTGATCTCTTATACTTTTTTGCTCTGATTTTTTCCTATAAGTGAGGGGGCAATGGAAGAGATGAACCACTCTCTCTTTTGCATGCTTTAAGCTTTCACAAAAAACTCAATGGAAGAGAGAAGAATGGACGATGTGAGAAACTTACTTTTCTGGCCAAATGCGCACACTTTATTATGGGATGAGAGGCTCTATTTATATACAAGGAGTGATGTTGACAGGCCAGCATGCACCATTAAGATCTTTGAAAAGTTGTAGTTATGCTGTGTAGCCTATCTTATTTGTCCTTTTCTGACTTTTCCACTAATCTATTTTGTTTGCTAACGGCTTAATTGCCTGACTTGTACTTCCTCACACTGAAGAGGTTGGTTGGGCCTCCTCATATTCAATGTGTTAATCACCAAGCTTCACTCTTCTTCGCCTAGAATCTTGCCATAAGAGCACTGATAACGTATGAAAATGACTGTTATTATAGCCCTTTTGTTAGAATAATAGGGTTAAAACGCCTCAAGGATGCTTAGAACGTCTAACTTATGTTGTAAATGCATAAATATTTAGAAATATGGCTTACGTAAATGTCATTCATATTTTACGCGTTTAACATGTTTAAATGCAAGACAAGTGGAAAAATGCAGAAATGAGCATTTCGAATGTGACATCTCACGCAAAGACAAAGTGATGGATCGCACTTGGCGATTAACAATCTCAGGCGATAAACCTAAACATCACGTGAGAAAAGCTCACAAAAAGACAAGAATGGTACTTAGAATGGTGTGACTTCTTATGGACAGATGACAGTGCTGACACACTCAGAGAAACATAGTTTTCCTATAAAAATAAATAGCCTATACAAGCACTTCATTGCCATCGAGAGAGGAAAGGAGAGGCCTGAATAGGTCATAGAGAAAGAGAGACTCAAATGACTGGAGAAAATTACAGAAAGAGAGAGAGCTCGAACAAGTTGCCTGGAGATTAAACAACCATGATAAAAGAAAAGAATATTTGTTGCTGATCTCCGAACTTGTAGCAACATCTTCCATTCTTCTATCTTTCCATTTTTTATTCCATTGTAGTGTATTTATTATTTATATTGTACATTGGTCGAAGGCCTATATTCTTTACACATAAACTGCATGTTTATACCTTTTCAATCCACCATCTCTTAACATCTCATCTATCTTCATGCTATTAAAAGAGAAGAGTTGTGATAAGTTCTTGATAAAGAGTTCAACTTATAATTCTTATCGCATTAGTTGAGCTATTTTCGTCACTTAGTTAGTATCAATCTCCAACTATCCAAGAGGACAAGTAGCAAGGATAAGGCTAATGCGCGCAAGGAGGAGTTTGGTGACAAACTTCACCTTAGCGAGGTAGCTTCCAACATTTGTATCCCCAAAAGTGAACAAGTGCGAACAATAGACACCGATAGTTATCGTCCTTAAACAAGAAGTCCTATAAGTATTATGAGTCAAAGTTCTCTAGATATAATTTGCCTAAGTAAGCATAGTCATTTGTATCTCGAAAGGCGAACAAGTGTGGCATTTAAACACTTCGAGAGAAGGTCGCCTTAATCATGTGCCAATTATGCAATTATAACGCATTAAGGTTGTCGCAACGCCTAATCATCTAATAGTACGTAGAATTTTCTTCACTTGTCATATGCATACAGTTAGTTTAATTCATTCTCCCCTAGCCTAATCTACTCAATTTACTCTCTATGCGTGAGTCTCGAGCTGTAAATAAGTAGTTGTAGTTAGTGTTACATTCTTTCAGCTTAATTGCCATAAAGCCTAAACGATAAGTGGAATCTAAACAAACATCTATAACAATTTCCTGTGTTCGACCTTGGATCACCCAGGTAAACCTACTGTTTGCTTGTACTTGGATAAGTCGTAGAAAAACTTGTACTCAACAAGAATCTCAAGTATTATGCAATGAAGAGGTATATAGTGAGCACTTCAAATGCTATGACCATGACTCATGACCCATGACCCATCGTCTAGAATCAAAGCATGTCATACAGAGAGTTGTGATGAGCGTATTATGCGCAATGACCTAACTCGATGATGTATTGCACTTGCGTTATACACATAAGAAATTAGTAAGTCCGAATTGACACAACAACCAAGCACTGAAATGCAGTAAAACATGAATAAAGTTCTTTTGCATTAAGCTTTTCACATAGTAATCAAATCGCATACTTTTTCTCTCTATTTTCTTCTATTTTCATGCGATAAGACTTCATTATTTTACTTATAATGCTACGATAACTAGTATTTCTACAAGTTATCAATTGTTGATTGCACTAGACCAGACATAGCTTACGTTGTAGGATTACTATGTAGGTTTATCACCAAACCTAGTCTACAACAATGAAATGCTATAGAAAGAGTAATGAGATATCTTAAGTTACAATGATGCTGATTGGAACTCCCTCTTAGATGACTCAAAAGCTACAAATGGCTATATTTTAATATAGCAGGAGGAGTTGTTCCTTGGAAATCCAAGAAACAGACAATCTTAGCCTAGTCAACGATGGAATCAAGGATGATAGCACTAGCTACTACTAGTGAAGAAGCAAGTTGGCTTAGAAGCTTGCTAACAAATGTTCCCACATAGGAAAGACTAGTATTAGCCATATTAATCCATTTGATAGTACTGCAGTTATTACAAAAGTTTAGAACCATTATTACAATGGTAAGAGATGATAGATATGTAGTAAGCATAATACCATTAGAGAATTTCTCACTATTGGTGCAGTGATAGTATATTATGTACGATTTGATGACAACTTGGTTGATCCTTTGACGAAAGGACTGACAAGAGAGAAGGTTTTTAAAACCTAAAAAAGAATGGGATTCAAGCCTATTGAAAATTAAATTACTCTGAGGTAAATCCAACTTGAAAGATTGGAGATTCCAAGAAACAAGTTCAATGGGTAATAACTGATCACAAGTAATATGACGGGAATCATATTAAATTATTAGGAGTTCCATTTTTATGATTCAGTGTTTAGCATGACATCCTGAAGTGTATGAGAAGGCTGAACTTTATTCTTAATGAAATTTATACTTGATATCAAATAGGGTACCTAGCTACTGGAGTAGTCTTGATAGATTCACCTTTGTGAATGTGGAAGTGAGGACTGCTTTCTATGAAATTTTGGGCAAATTCCTAGAGCGTTCACTAAACTAGGTTATACGTGCAAGGCCATAAAGCATGAGCTATTTTAGAACTTCACTCAAACAATGTTGTGTGTCTAATATCTTTAGAAGTAAAGTTCAAAACTACGAGTTACTTTACAATACTTTAAACTATTGTCACTACGTAAAGGTTCAAGATATCAGACACCTTTACTTAAGCACAGTACTATACAGATAGACATTGCTCAGTGAAAATGTTTTAAAAATATTTCAAGTGGGAGACTGATAGTAAAAAAATTTCAAGTGGGGGATTATTGGATGAAAAAAATGTGAAAGAAAAATATATCATTATTTTATTCCCACAATGCTTAATTTGCAATGAGGAAGTCCCTTTATATACCTATTGATTCATTCATGGGTTTGGGCCCTTCGATCACCCAAGTTTTGGAAGGATGGAGGAGATAAGCAAATGTAGATATGCACATATCTCCATACACGCGCCGTCGTTCATCGGTCAGGGAAAGGCGGAATGAAAAAATAATAATATATTTTTTCTAAAACTATTTTCTTTTGACTTTTGACTTTCCAAAACCAAAAATTAATTAGTCTAAATGTTTTTGTTTTTTGAATTAATTGATAATTGTTTTGAAATTCTAAATTAATTGTTCGCGCCGTCGTTCATCGGTCAGGGAAAGGCGGAATGAAAAAATAATAATATATTTTTTCTAAAACTATTTTCTTTTGACTTTTGACTTTCCAAAACCAAAAATTAATTAGTCTAAATGTTTTTGTTTTTTGAATTAATTGATAATTGTTTTGAAATTCTAAATTAATTGTTGTGACTGTTCGTGTTTGTGACCATTGGTTGCTGCTTCTCCACTTCTATTTTTATATGTTTCTTTTGGTCTGGTATTGTTGTACAGCGGAATGAGAAAGTAAATTAGAAAAAAAAATTGTGTAAAATAATAGTTCATTAGATTGCAAATATGTAATTAAGTATATTTATTTAGATTATATGTGTAGTCAACCTCTATTTAAATTAATTAAGTGACCGAAAGTTTATGAAATTTTAATTATTTCAAATCTCATTAAAATCAAAAGATAATCATATTATTAAAACAATAAATTTATAACTTTAGTCAAATCGCTTTTTCAAAATTCAAAAGTAGATATATTATTCTCAATTTTTTTGTTTACTTTAAACTAAACTATATTATAAAGAAAAATTATTCTAAGTCCCCAAGTTTTGAAGAAAATATGCGCCTGATCCTGAATTTTAAAAACATTCATTCTCAGTTCACATATTTATAAGAATAGACCCATTTGGTTCTCAAGTTTTGAAAAGGGACATTTTTAAAAATAGCAAAGTAAATTAAAATATTTACAAGCTATAGTAAAATGTTGGATTTTATCAATGATAATCTTCTATCACTATAGCATATCAATGATTATCAGTGATATAAATTTCTATAAATTGTAAATATTTTGTCAAATTTGCTATTTTTGAAATTTTCTCTTTTTTAAAAATGTACCTTTTTAGTTCATGGGGTTCTTAAAAAAAGGTTAAAAAGTCTATCAAATAATTTTATAATTTTTTAAAAATAATTTTAGGGACATTTTTAAAAATAGAAAAACAAATTAAAATACTTACAAGTGATAGCAAAATTTTGGATTATCAATAATAGTTATTGATGAACTACTATCACTGTACCATATTAGTGACTATCACTGATAGAAATTAAAAATTTTGCTATAGGTTGTAAATATTTTGTAAAATTTGCTATTTTTTAAAATTCTCATTTTATAATTTTTTTTAAAATAATTATATGACATATTAAATGAGAAGACTAATTTCAAAAAGTCATATCCATTATAAGCTTATTTGTTTTTTCCTATTTTAATTATCATATAATTGTTTTTAAAAAATCTAACTAAAAATACTTCTAAGACCTTCTAAACAAGTACATTTTGAAAACTCAAGGATTAAAAAATTATATTTTGAACTTAAGAACCAAGTAAGTTTATTCTTATAAATCTAAGGACTAAAAAGTTACATTTCTTAAACTTAGAAATTAAACACATATGTTTATCAAAACTTGGGGACTAAAAAGGTACTCATTGTTGAGCAAGAAATTTTGGCAAATTAAATTTTGTCACGTCATCACAGCAAACATTGTGATAATTATAATTTGATTGAGTTTGGGTAATTAAGTTTTCTCATACCTAATCCAATTCAGGCTTGATATAAAAATTAGGCCAAGCAAGGATAATGGGTCCAAGCCCAAGTTCAAAAAGGCAAATGGGCTCAAGCTTAAGCCCACCTAAAGGCTATGAAAATTCTCTATAAGTAGAGACCTTCCCATTCATTTTTGGAGATCTTTGGTTGAAGAAAGAATTGAAGTTTTGAAGAATTGAAGAGTCAAACTTCTAAAAGCTCTTAAGACGTATAAGTTCTTATCAACCTCGAGATCATCATCTTCTAAAAGATTAAAGACTTGGAAGATTAAACTTTTCTTGAATTCCAGAAAATTGAAGCTCAAATAGACTTACAACCACAACCTCTAGAATATTGAGGATAAAAAAAATCTAAGTCTTAATTTGTATTTGAGAGAAAACATTAGAGGAGTAAATATTGGAGATTGTATCCACAACATTATATAAATCAATATAAAAAGTTTAATTCCACAAATTACATTTTTTTGAAAATCTTGTGTGAATAATTTGACACGTGTAGTGGGACCATCTCTATCTTTCATCTCCATCTCTATCTTTCATCTCTTTCTTTCTTTTTTTCTTTTTTTTGTAAAGAACATTTGAAGAAATCATAATGTCTAAAGGTACACTTTCAAAGCTCAGCAAGCGGCAAATACTCGCTCATTTGAGGATATGCCATCCTTTAAGGTCGCAAAGAACATTTAGGAACAACTGTCGAAGCCATCAAAAGATGGAATTATAATCAAGAAAATCTTGTGATTGACGAACACGACTCATCCTCTGAACGCTCAAATGAAGAGATGCCTCATCTAAATATAATGTCAGTTATGGTAACTAACGTGGAGATAAGTGAAGACAAAATGGTTGAGCTTGAAAAGAAGATCAACATGCTTATAAAGGCAGTTGAAGAAAGGGATTATGAGATTGCATCTCTAAAGAATCACATCGAGAGTCGTGACATTACTGAATCAAATCACATGCACACTGTCAAGAATACTGACAAAGGAAAAACAGTTATGCAAGAAAGCCAACCACAAAATTTGATTTCAATTGCATCATTGTCTGTTTAGCAGTTGCAGGAGATGATTGGAAACTCAATATGGTAGACCTGCTCAAACTTTCTCATTGTACTCCAAGCCACATATGAAAAGGATCAAAAAATTTAAAATGAAAAATGGATACCAGCCACCCAAGTTCCAATAGTTTGATGGCAAGGGCAACACACTGAAACATGTGAAACTGCTGGTACACAAGGGGATTTGTTAGTAAAATAGTTCATCCGAACTCCCAAAGGAAACTCCTTTAACTGGTACACCGACCTTGAGCCTTAATCCATTAATAGTTGGGAGTAGCTTGAGAGAGACTTTCTCAATCGCTTCTATAGCACCTGATGTATCGTCAACATGATGGAGTTGACCAACACCAAACATCAGAAGGGGGAGCCAGTAATCAACTACATATATTGATGGAGAGCTCTAAGTCTGGACTGCAAAGATAAGCTCATAGAACTGTCTACAGTGGAGATGTCACCCAAGGCATGCATTAGGAACTTCTCTATTTTTGTAAAGAATGAAATCTCGCACGTTTGAAGAGTTGGAGGTATGACCGTCATTTTCATCTACGACAACCATTTAAACAGTAAAAAAAGAAGCAATATTAACAAGGACATCGACCTTTCTTCTCCATAAATTTTAAAATCACAGGTAAACAAAAAAAAACATGGAAAAGAGAAACTTTTTTGGGAATATGGAAAATACAAAAAGGAAAAACTTTTTATGGAAATATGGAAATGTGTTGTTTATCTTTGGTGCACACAGTAAACTTATATAGCAGTGCCTTAAAAATTAAATCTCTTCAAAACAGGAAATTAAATCTCTTCAAAATAGGAGATTCTATCAAAATTTGTTGAAGTGGGTTAAAATTTTAACTTTCTTTATTGAAAAACATTAAGCAAACTGTTGGAGAAAATTTCTCTTCTCAACTCACGTTTTCTTTTAAGGCTTTTTGGCATAAAAACTTGTTTTTTTTTTCTTTCCCAAATCATAAATGAATTTTCAATTAAGTAAAAAAAACTTAACAAACTTTTCAAATTTTAAGTTTGGGGCAATTTAAGTAGCACAAGTTTGTTTAAAAAATTCAAAGTAGAAGATTATGCAAAAAAAAAAATAAATCAAAGCTTTGACTTAAATTCACATTTTGATGAGTTGACAATATTCCAGTTTTATCAATTTTAAGTTTCGATCCTCAGCCAAATTCATTGAAAAAAATTGTGAATTAAATTCAAAATTCATCAAACTCCATATAGCATTTTAACCACACTCATGTCTAAATGCAGTGTGATTAATTTGACATAGCCAAAGTTAAGAACAAATCACTTGTATTTTTTGTTTCAGCTTATCATTTCGAGATTCACCACCCATACACATGCACAAATCTCGAAAATGGATATTTATTGAGCAAGAAAATTCAGCCAATTAAATTCTACCACGTCATCACAGCAAACATTGTGATAATTATAATTTGATTGAATTTGGGTAATTAAGTTTTCTCATACCCAACCCAATCAGACCCTAAATATTAAAATTGGGTCAAACGAGAACAATGAGCCCAAGCCCAAATCCAAAAGGCAAATGGGCTCAAGCTCAAGCCCGACAAGTAAATGGGCCCAAGTCCACCTAAAGTCCATGGAAATTGTCTATAAATAGAGACCTTTCCATTCATTTTATGGAATTTTAGTTGAAGAAAGAATTGAAGCTTTAAAGAATTGAAGAGTCAAACTTCTAAAAGATCTCAAGACATGCAAGTTCTTATTAACCTCGAGATCATCATCTTCTGGAAGATGCATACCATCGTTTTTGTTAACGACATGTTGCCAACAATTTCAATAACAAGTATAAGAACAGCGTGTTTAAAAGTATGGTGTACCATGCAGGATTTAAATATCAATTTGGAAGTTTAATGAATGCATGGATAAACTTCGTGAGGTCAACCCCAGATATTTACAATGGTTTGCTAATTTAGATATTAGATAGTGGATCTAGTCACATGATAGTGGTCATTGTTATAGATGACTAACTACAAACGTGACTGAGTGTGTAAACGTTCTAAAAGGAGTTAGGAGGCTACCACTTACTGCTCTCGCACAAGCCACATTCTATTGAACAATTGCATATTTTGCTACACGTAGGGTAAAAATAGAAGTTGCTCTTGAATCGGGCAAAAGTTTCACAAGGTATGTTCATCTTGTATATTATTATTTGAAACTTATACATTATAGTTACTCAATATTCAATAACTTGTTATTTATTAACGTAATAGGTATGGAATACTTATTACGTAGTTGGGAAAGACATGCAAACACGCACGATGTTAACATCTATGATCATCGGATAGATTTATGTGATGTAATTCGTTAATTGTAAAAGGTGGATCCACACAATGAGTGAACCTAAGGGAACAGCCATGTACATGTAACAAGTAGCAAAGTTACAGAATCCCATGCTCCCATGCCATTGCAACATGTAGAACTTTTGGTGTGAACTATTCGTGCTACATAGATCATTACTATAAGACTTCCACTTACATGTCTTGTTCGTTACCTCAGTTTGAGCCTATCCCTAACAAATAAGACAACAGTACGAAGTGCAGGCAGACTATGCACTTCTCAAATACATAACGAGATGGATAGGAGGTACACAACAACTTCCTCACGTTGCACTATTTATAGAGAAGAGAGACGTGATCGACGAAAATGACCCAAACGAGGTGGAAATGAGGCATAGTTAATGTATAAATATTAAGATTGATTGTAGTGTTTTTGTATCTCATTTTAATGTAATCTTGACGTAATTTCCATTGTTATTTGAATGAGCACATATGCACGAAATTAATTTTATTTTTAATCTCTAATGGTTTGTCCACTTGACGTCCATTATTTGCTGTAACATATAACTATGAATATTTTTATTAAATAGAATTAGAAGAAATTGTCAAACATATTACAAAAATACGAAGGTGCATAATAAATTTTTTTTATGAATAATAAATTATTACAAAAATTATTAAGCATATAGTTATTAATATATAATTAAGTAAATATGAATTTATAAAGAAATTTTAAAAATCATTAAATATATAATGATTAAGAAATCGTTTTTTTTGTCATTTTGCTATCCATATCTTCCTATTTCATAAGCATTAAATAAATAAATATATATATATATATATATATATATATAAATTATTATTATGACTCCACTACATGCTAAGAAAATCAACCATTTTACTAAATTTGTTTTAATTAATAAAACAAATTTAATTTATAAAACATTCATTTTTTTCAAAAGACCTTAAAAAGTTTGAAAAAGATAGAATAGTGAAGTTGTGGACGGGGTCCACGACTTCAGTGCATTATGATCTACATCAAACTTCTCTATTCTTTTTTTTTTCTTTATATATATATCCTAATCTTCAAATTTGAATCCTAAAAATATGTTTTCTTATTAAATTACATCACCTTTCCAATTTTAATTTGATTATTTTTTTTATTAACAAACTTCTTTGTTCTTTTTCTTTATTCTTTATATATATACATATATTAAATATATGTTGGGACAATTCTTGATCCCTTTATAATAGTTTTATTATCAACCCATAACACATGTATATTCACTATTTTGATTTTTTTTATGTAGATTATGAAAGTAAACTTCGTTACAAACCCAACGCAATAAAAATCATCTAAAACAGAGTTCGAACGAAAAACACCAAGCAATTTGAAAATTAAGGGCAATTTGGTAACTATTCAAAAGATTTGAATAGTTCTTTGCACGCGAATGATCCAAATTTCATGAGTTTGAGCCTAAACGCAACAATTATTTTCTTAAATTTACAATCAAAATGTTTGTTATTTTGATCTTTTCTCGTGTGTATCCTCTATGTCACACGTTCGAAACCCACCAAACGCAAGAATAATATTTGATTTATTTGAAGTTTTTGTTCGCACGTGCTTCACCGTCTCCACCAATTATCTCGCACCTCCTGTCTTTTACTAGTGTCGCAAGACTCCTCCCTACCCAACTTCGAGTCTTCCCTCATTTCATTTTTTAAATATATTTTTAGCGTGGTATTCTCGTAAAACTTTAAAAAGTTTTTGAAAAAACCAACTTCTCCATCAATTGAAGCACGCTGATGTTTTAGTGGATTTGGCTCTCCAAAGTGGTTATCCCTTAATTTCTCCTCATTTCTCATTATTTCTCCACTTCAGCTCAAGTTTTTATGAAAAACACTCTCTAAATCATTTTTCTCCATAATTACCTCTTTCTCTTTGCCATATTTTCTCCAAAATTAATAGAGAATTGTTCTTGAAATCTAATAAAGAAGTAATCATTATTAGAGGTAAAAGATTTGGGTTTAGAATATCTTTTGAGGGACGAATATGTTTACAAAAATTACATGTAATATTCTTTTTTTCTATAAGAATTTGCATCATGATCTCTTGATTAAATGTGGATTTTATTTTTCCTTGATATTAATTCTTGATTAATTTTAGCAATTTTTCCTTGTATACAATGTACAAATATCAAGAAATAAAGAATTGAATTTTTCTTCATAATTCTTAACCTACATTAATTTTTTATTCAAATTTTGATTGAGATTGCTTGATTTACTTTGATTTCTCTACAATTTGTATTCAGTTACATTTTTTTATTGGTCAGATTAATTCTCTTGAATGCAATTTGTAATCTCATACATAAGCATACAACTAATGCATAAGTGAAGCAATTTCTCTAATGCATTTTTTTGTAGATATGTGAAAAGGCATGAATGTTTCTAACAATTCGGTAAGAAAACTAATCCAAATTACCATTTCCTGTTTGTAAATCTTATTCAATTGCTTTAATTTTTTTACAAATCTCTTTTAAGTGTATTCTTGAATTTTTTTACAATTTGGTAAGAGAACTACTTTAATTCTAATAACAACTTTCATTCATTTTCTTGCATCAATTAAAGCATATTATTGCATGATTTAAGCCAGCTTATCAATACATTTTTTACAAATATATTCCGTTGGTCTAATCAATATTCCAATATCTAATTTTCGATTTTTCTGATTAAGAATTCTATATCTTATTGTTTAATTTTTAAATTTTCTTATTAAATTCACCTTTTAAAATTTAATTGGATTATTTTCTTATTAACAAACTCTTCTATTCTTTTTCTTCTGTTTTTTTGTTCATTTACACACACACATCTACAAATATAGATATATCATACGTCATATGAAATTTATATATATCGTATATAATTTATATACGTTATATAATTTATATATAGTGTTGCTAATTTATATAAACCAAAACCCTAAACCCTATATCAAGCATGGCCCCAAAAGCCACTTCTCATTGCACTAGAAACACCCCTTGCACATCGCACCATGAGATGACGCAATAAATAATTGAAATCAAAAGCATATTTCTTTAACTTGTTTTACTGTAGAAGCCTTTACCAGAAATTTATTCATTTCAATTGAAAAATATGTAACCTTTAGATTTCGTCCATTGCTTAACACTCTTTTCATGACAAAGAATATCATTTACTAAGCAATAAGTACAATTCATAAGTAGCGAAATAAACATAGTTATTATTTTATCAACTTAATACTTTACACAGAATTCACATTTAAAAGTAACATTTATTTCCTCGCAAAACGTATAAATAAAACGTAAGGAGTTGTTTGGAGAGGCAAAGAAAAATGTAATAAATAATGTCAATTTTATGTTTGGGGGAAGGAATAAGTTTAATACCTTTTATTCCTTTTTAATCCTTTCATCATCCTCCAATCCTTCTCTTCCCTTAATAAATAATTTTTCAATCACATGTATATATATATATATATATATATATATATATAATTGTTGTGGAAAAATGTATATATATATATCCACATATACATATAACTATCAAATTCCTAACAAAATTTTACTTTTCAATTTAATTAAATAAATACAAAAAAATATTTAATTAAATTCAAATTCAACAACACTAAAAATAAAAATTCAATAATTAATTTAGTATTCAACACACAAATATTTAATTATTTTTACTTGCACAAAACCATAAATTCTAAATAAAATGTCCCATGATTGTTTGTCCGCTTGAACCACATAATCTGTTTTGTTTTGTTTTTCATTGTTTTTTTTTTTTTGCATTATTATGATGTAAGATGTAATTGGTGTTCACTATTTAATTGCATTCTGAATAATTTTTTTTCATATTTCATTTTGTTTCAATACTATTATGTTCATTGTTGTTTGTTTAAATTAATTGTTAATAATACAGAATTTCTCGATATTGCACTTACAACATCAATTGTGTACAAAGTGTTTAAAATTGATATTGTATTTAAAAAATTAATGGGACATGTTTTTCGATAAAAATTTGAAATTTTGATAAATTAAAAATACAAATATTTATGTATTGGATTTACTATATGATTTTTTTTAAAAAAATACATGAGTACGAATTGAAAAAAGAAATAATAATATTTTTTTGTCATAATTCTTCAAACATAATCCTTCTCACATAATCCTTCCCCCAAATAAGAATTCTCATAATCCTCTCCACTTATTCCTTTCCGTTCCCAAAACGTCCATAAGTTCTCATCCACACGCCTTCCGTCATCCACTAAAATGTTGCTTCTTACGACAAGGTAATTAGAAGTGTAAGGACCCCTTTCTTATCCTTCTCCTCGGTCGCCCAACAACCATTTCAGGGACAAGCTTTATGGCTTCCTTTCTCTAACTCAAACCTTTCACACTTATTGTCTTTAAGTATCACCAACCTTGAAGTGTTAGACAACCTTTCTTTGATCTAAGCTAGAGCCCCTAATGTTAAGGAGTGGAGTTCTTACGTACCGACTCCAAACACAAGATAGGATGACATGGCTTACACATTGCACAAGTTTACACAACAACCCAACTTTTCCTTCTTTACTTGGCTTTCTATGCATGACCTTCATTCCTTACTTGACTTTAACACCTGACAACCTAGGAAGGAAAAACTTAAAATGTAAGTTAAAGACTTAGGAAATACCTTTTAGGGAATTCATAACAATATACTTAAACTCATAAACACAAGTAGTTATCGCATCAACACAAATACAGCGACTCAACAATGTCATGCAATACGGTTCAATAAACATTCTCCATTCATCGTTGGGACCTAGAATTCTTCAAAGAAGAAAATAATGAAATAGTAAGTGGAAGCATTTTAAACCCTAAACCCTAAAATAGTCAACGAAAGCATTTTAAAATGTTCTCACATGGCGTTCACGATTTCTTCTTATCCCTCACCAGTGTACCTCTTGTACCTTTGCTTGAAAAAGTTAAATGTAAAAAGGGTGAGTATAAAATATACCCAGTAAGAGACCCACTACAGGTCTCGTTAGGAGTAAAAATGTTCAATTTCCTATTATGAGGTACCATACATCATAATAGTCTTGTGATTCTGTAGAATGTACATCAATCAGTCTACTAATCTCGTAGGATACACATGTAAGTCTAGTGATCTTGAAGGATGTACATATTAGTCTAGTGAACCTGTAGGATGCACAACATGTGATGATCCAGTAGGATACAGTGTCTGCAAGTTACAGTGCCCCATAGATAAGCTAACAGTTTTTTCTCGATCCAATCCAAAAAGTTTAAGATAATCAAATCAAAGCACAATTAAAACTATTAATAATACTCCATCTCTACACATAACCAATCAAAATAAACACATTAATGGATATCTTAGTTTAGTCAACAGCACAAGCCATCAAGACATTTTTAACTATGCATAACAGTCAAACTATCTTAGTTAGTCAATAGGGCAAGCCGTTAATAGATTTTAAACTACGTATAACAGTTAAACCATCTCATTCAGACATTCCAACTTCAATATAAGGTTTGGTAGTAGAAGTCCTTTACCTAAACTTTACCTAAGCTCCTTGATCGAACTAAAGTCTAACGAACAAATCCTAAACATAGTGAAAAAAACTAAACACTTTCATAGACAATTTCATTCAGCTAACTAACCCAAATGTGATTCCACAACTTACCTTGGTAAATGGAGAATTGAAGTCCAAACTAAACTTGTCGCGAACCCAATAATTCGAGCTCTATTTCCCAATGGCACCTTCAAGGATCAAATATCATGATGGAAACGGTAAACATGCGCAGCAGAATTAGGATCAAATTTTTTTACTCTAATTGTAACTAAACAATTTTAGTGATTAACATGCATAGAAAACCCTAAAATAATAAAGATAGGGTTAAAAGAAAAAACTCACCTTTGATGCTTTTCTTTTCTTGTAATCTTCTCACATGATTTTCATGATCTCCTCACGAAATCGAAGCCAGGATTACCAATAGCGTTGATCTGCTATTCTCCGAACTTAGAATTGAGTTGTGGGACTAAAAAATGGTGGAGAAATAGAGAGAGATGATATATTTGGAAGAACCTAACCTTTTGGTTTTTTCTTTTTTTTTTTTTATGTTGATGATGAGAGAAATCAAATGAAAAATGTTCTTGGTTTTTTGTTTTTGTAATTCTCAATTACAAAATTAATTTTTAATTTCAAATCCAAGAGTCATTTCACCTTTGCATAAAACTTGTTTACAAGCAAACTACATGCAAGAGCTTCTCTATCTCACCACTTGACATTCTAAGTGGGATAGGTGTCTTGCATGCAATAAGTCACTTGCATATCACATGCAAGTGATAAGCTTACCACATCTCAACAAGTGTTATTATTTAAAATAGTCTAAGGGCAATATGGTAATTCAACATTGAAATTAAATTCAAAGTTTGACTTTTTCAAGTCCAAAGTCAACATTTGAATTTTAACCATTTTGTCCGTCTTGACTAATTTCAACCTCCCAAGCATGAATTCGTATTCATTTCTTCAAAATTCAAATCACATTTGAATATAAAGTCGGTCAAAGTTTGATTTTTCAAAGTCAAAAGTCAACATTTTGACTTTTTACATTTTTAACCTTTTTCATCAATTCCGAGCTTCCTAATATGAATTGATATATCATATTTAGATCACATTTAAACATAAAAGCTCTATTTTAAGTTATAACCGATGACTATATCAAATATATTTGTCGGTTTCTCTCTCTTTTCCTAATTCGAACAATTAGAATTATTCCATCATAATGTTCTAAGTTGATTCCTTGTGAGCTAGCGAGGAAACCTAATGGACCTATAGATCATGGGCTCTAAGGATCTGAGATTAACTGACTAAACTCTTTTAGATCGAGTTGATCAACCTTCGTTAACTAACGGGTCATTCCACTAAAGTCCCGTAGTTGAACTTCCCTCACTATAGATATATTTGTGTCCATGTGATATAACCATGATAAGTAAGTTAATCTTTCACAGGTTGTTCATAATCTCGGCTGGGTCTAAGTACCATTTTACCTCCGAGATTATATCTTTTCTCTTTAAGTCCCACTGATCCACTATTGAACAATTGGTTTAAGGTCCAACCTTTAAATCGAATTCCTCTCGGGCCAATGAGAGGGTGGGGTCCCTTGTTCAAGACTTGGATTCAGTCCTTAAGGAAACAACCTATCTAATAACCCTAGAGTGGGTAGGAGTGAATTCCGTCTTGTACCCTATGTCCCTAGCTATCTACCCGGTGTTACCCTTGAAATGGAAGGCTTATTGGGCCAGCGCCATTGCGCTGCCCTCACCTATGCAAATCTAAGGATAATCCCATGTGAATAGAAGTTTAGAGTTAGCTTAGAATTAAGATTAAGTTACATGGATATCTATAAATGAAATAGTCTGTTTTAAAGTCAACGGTGTTATAACCTAAAAACGACTACTTCTATGGTTCCAACCTTATGCAAACTCTTTACATAGGATGCCCCTACTTCCATGTTTCTACATGAACGATTTAGGATCACTTCATTTGTACTAACTACAAAGTAGTTCGCATCCATAGTATCTTCCAAATAAGGCGCCCAACCTTATCCATATACTATAAACCATTTAGGCTATGACTCAAACTTGATCCACTTTTATGTTTGTACATAAAGTTCAAATCTACATAATAGTCTCGGAACATTAGTTTATTTGCTTTCAGATTATAGTATCAATAAGATGATTTTATTTAACAGAATTTTGAATACAAACTACGAGTTTTAGGACATAAATTTCAACATATCAATCCAACCAATTAATCCAACATTACACCTCAATGTAGTTACAAAGAAGAACCATCAGAATTGAGTGCGGCTTGGTAAGAGAGGAAATAGATTGCATGTGTTATGGCTAGATGGTGAGAACTCAACACGTGCAACTCAAATATGAGTAAATTCTATACTCCTGGTGATTTTGGTTATAATGGGGAATGACTGATCAACAAATGCAGTTGGCATCAGAGATGTAGACTTGAAGCGAATGTTGAGCTTTGGCATAAGAGACTTAGCCATATGAATGAGAAGGGTTTAAAGATTTTGACCAAAAAAAATCATCTTCTTGATTTAAAAAGTGCATCTCTAAAATGGTGTCCTCATTGTTTGGTAGGAAAGCAAATGAGGGTTACCTTTAAATCATCTTAGCATTCAAAAAAGCAAACTGTACTAGAGTTGGTGCATTCTTATGTGTGTGGTCCCATAAAAACAAAGTCGCTTGAGGGTGCATAGTATTTTATAATATTTACTGATGATCATTCAAAAAAAATATGGGTTTACACCTTTAAGATTAAAGATCAAGTGTTTCAAGCGTTTAAAAAGTTCCATGCCTTTGTTGAGAGAGAAACTGGCAAAAATTTTAAGTGTGTTGAAACTGATAATGGAGGTAAGTATTGTAGACCTTTTGGTTAATATTGCATAAATCAAAGCATTCAACATCAAAAGACACCTCTTAAGACCCCGTAGTTAATAAACTTTATGCTAAGTTTTCCAAATGTGAGTTCTGGTTGAAGTAGGTGTCTTTCTTGGACCATACAGTATCTAGTGAAGGAGTTTCTGTGGACCCAACAAAGATTGAAGTTATTACCAATTGACCTCAACCTTCTACAACGAGTGAAGTTTGTAGTTTTTTGGGTTTAACAGGTTATTACAGAAGGTTCGTGAAAGGTCCTTTCACTCAGTTGACTAGGAAGGGGACTCCTTTTGTTTGGATCCCAACATGTGAAAGTAGTTTCTAGGATCTTAAGCAGAAACTTGTTATTGCACCAATCCTACAGTGCCAGATGGATCTAGGAGTTATATGATTTACAGTGATGCCTCTAAGAACGAAATGAGTTATGTCTTGACGGATCAAGGTAAGGTGGTTGCTTATGCCTCTCGCTAGTTGAAGAATCATAAGATTTTTCACTGACCATAACATTTTGAAGTGCTTCTTCACTCAGAAGGAGTTAAATATGAGACAACACAGATGAGTTGAGCTAGTAAAGGACTATGATTGTGAGATTTTGTACTACCCAACGAAGACGAATGTGGTAGCTGATGCTCTTAGTAGGAAGGTATAACATTCAGCAACACTCATTACTAGACAAACTCCTTTGCACAGAGATCTTAAAAGAGCTGAGATCGTAGTTTCAGTGGGAGAAGTCACCTCACAGTTAGCTTAGTTATTAGTACAACCGACTCTGAGGTAGAGATTAGCTCACTAATCCTTATTTGGTTGATAAGCGTCGCCTAACAACAGCATGACAAGCTGATGAGTTATTTATATCCTCTGATGACAAACTTATGTTTAAGAGACGGTTATGTGTGCTAGCCGATAGTGCAATTAAGACAGAGTTATTAACTGAGGTTCATAGTTCTCCATTTTCTATGCATCCAGATAGTACAAAGATGCATCAGGATTTGAAACAAGTTTATTGGTGCAAAAACATGAAGAGAGAAGTGGCATACTTTGTCAGTAAGTGTCTGGTGTGCCAACAGGTGAAGGCACCAAGATAGAAGCTAGCAGGTTCGTTGTAACCTTTGAGTGTGGTAGAGTGGAAGTTGAAGAATGTGTCTATGAACTTCATTTCAGGACTGCCTAGGACCTTGAACGGTTATATAGTGATTTGGGTTATTGTTGATAAGCTCACGAAGTCAGCATATTTCATCCAAGGGAAGTCTACTTATACTACCAGTAAGTGGGTACAATTATATATGATTGAGATAGTGAGACGACAGAGAGTGCCTTTATCGATAGTTTCTGACATAAATGTCCGTTATACTTCTAAGTTCTGGAAAGGAGTTCAGGCTGCCATGGGCATGAGATTAGACTTCAGTACAACCTTTTACCCTTAGACTGATGGTCAAACAGGGCATTTGAACCAAATTTTGGAGGATATGTTGCGAGCTTGTGTGCTAGAGTTTTCAGAGAGTTGGGACTCCCATTTGCATTTGATGAAGTTCGCTTATAATAATAGTTATTAGGCTACCATTGGCATGTCACCATTTGAAGCTCTATATGGTAAGTATTGTAAATCCACAGTTTATTGGAGTGAGGTTGATGAGCAGAGGATGTTAGGCTCCGAGCAAGTTCAGACTACCAATGATGTCATACAAAAGATTAGAGCCCGTATGTTGACAGCACAAAGTAGACAGAAGAGTTACGTTGATGAACGACGTAGGGATCTTGAGTTTGATGTAGGAAACATGGTTTTTCTGAAGGTAGCACTTACGAAGGGTGTTCTGAGGTTTGAGAAGAAGGGAAAGCTAAGTCCATATTTTGTATGGCCATTGAGATTCTTGAGAGGATTGGCCTAGTAGCTTACTGTTTGGCTTTACCTCCTTCGTTATTTGTAGTTCATGATGTATTCCATGTCTCTATGGTAAGGAAATATGTAGCATATTTGACACATGTAGTCGACTATGAGCCATTGCAAAATATGAGAACTTGAGCTATAAGGAGCAGCCAGTTGAGATTTTGGCCAGCGAGGTTAAGCTGCTTTGTAATATAGGTATTGCATTTGTTAAAGTTTTTTGGCGAAACCATGAGGTTAAAGAAGCTACTTGGGAAAGAGAAGATGACATCAGAGCCCAGTATCCTGAGTTGTTTGAGGATTAGAACTTTCGAGGATGAAAGTTTCTCAAGGAAGGGAGATTGTAACACCCTAAAAATTAAGGTAATTTTAAATTTACTTATCTTAGTTTAATTTTTATTTATGTTGAAATTATTGGGTGTTATTTTGGATTGAGGAAGATTGGATGATTTTGGTAATTTAATTTGGTGGTGAAGTTAAGGATTTTGAGTAATTATATATATATAATTAGGTAAGTTTGGAAGGTAATAATAATATATTTTTATATTTTGGGAACTAAATAATAATTACATTAAGGATAATATAATTATTAAGATAATATGTTTTGGTTTTGGGAAAATAAAAAGAGGAAAAGTGATTTGATAGGTATTTAAATGGAGAAGAAAATTTTAATTGGAAATGTAAATG
Source organism: Cucumis variabilis (assembly GCA_037974545.1). Taxonomy (NCBI): domain Eukaryota; kingdom Viridiplantae; phylum Streptophyta; class Magnoliopsida; order Cucurbitales; family Cucurbitaceae; genus Cucumis; species Cucumis variabilis. Next base: position 29,165 of record JBBPDI010028607.1, read on the forward strand.
GAAAAGAAAAAAGAAAATATAATAATAATATTTAATAACAACAACAATAATAGTAATAGTAATAATAATATTGTTATTATATTAAGCTCCTTGTGAAGCGTGCACCATTAAACTCAATATTCATTTTCCACTTCACCAAAGTAACCCTAGCCCACTGCAAGGCTTACTGCCACTGACAACATCTTTTGTCAAGCTCTATTTTTTATCATTATTCAGATTTGCCTCCGCTCGCAAAGTCCCCTGATCGTCTTAGTATTCGTAGCGTTTACTGGTCAAACCAATCCGAGCCATACTATCTTCTCCATCGCAAACCACCAACTGTCATTGTAACTGTTTGCATTAAGCCAAGCCTCGTCGTTGTACACGTTCGTTGATGGTCTCCACCCAGTTGTCACCTTCGCCGATCGGCTGACCTGCACCTGAGCCGGTTCTTCGCGAGCCACGTAGCTAGTCCAAGCCGTATATTCCCTTTTACAAATCGCTTTCGTGAGCCAAGTTTCTTACTCAAGCCAAGCCTTGTCTTCTTCAAGCCAAGCTGCATATTTGGATCTTTTGAGCCATTTGGAGTGAGTTTTAATGGTTTTGGCTATACCCATTAATTATTATTCTTTTTGGACTCTAAATTTAAGTAATTTGGATTTAATTTTGAAGTTTTTCAATGAAAGATCAATTTGTTCAATTGAAGGAATTAAACAAGGTTGAATTTGGTTTCAACCTCAACTTTAAGTAAGTTGATTGAAAGAAATTTTGGGTGTTTAGTTAATTAATTTTATTAATTAAGTTTTGGACTTTCCCCTTACTGTTTAGGATCTGTTTATTGGAAAACTTGCACAGTGACTCACTAGAAGAAATTTGAGCTTTAGTGTAAGATTTAAAAAATGAAAAATTGTCTTTAATTTCGTTTTTGAAAAGGCAGATCATTAATGTCGGTTTTAAACCGACATTATTGATAAGGGTTTAATGTCATTTTTAAACCGACATTAATGATCCGCCCAGTTTTAATTTTTTCTTTAATTTTTTATATTTTGTAAAAACCGACATTAATTACCCTTCCCATTTTTAATTTCTTATTTAAATTTTTTTAGGTTTTAAAAACTAAATTTTTCTTTCTCTATCTTACTTTTCTCTTTCTTATCAATTTTTCTTTTCTTCTTTCCAAGTTGATTTCTAATTTTCTTTTCTTCTCAATCTGTGACCCTAGATTGCGAACGGCAACCAATCTTCATCGTGCCCAGTCGCCGTTGTACCCAAAACTAATCCCTCAAGTCAGTCGCCATCGTGCTTCGGCTACAAGAAACACCCTCCTACCCATTCGTCTTCGAATCCACCGCTGTGCCCAGTTGTCTTCGATCCACCACCTTGCTTAGTCATCGTCGTGCTTCCACAAGAAGAATCCTTTGTGTCCAGTCATTTTTAAATCCACCACCGTCGCCACCATTAAGTTCCCAGCCGACTACCATTGGTACAAGCTTGGATTTGGTAAGTACTTTTTTGTTTTGAAATCACTTATCTAAGCTTGAATCTAGTATATAAGGTTGGAGCTGGTATACTTACCCTTGTAAATCGTGGCCAGATCTGCATTCGAAGTGCTGTCCATTGAATGCCGAACGATTCTGAAGTAAAAAATGTAAGTTTCTCTTGCTCTTGTTTGGTTTGGAAATCACTTATCTAAATTTACTTTGATTTTTTATTCTTTTCTAGATGATTGTGATTGCATGGCTGTTGGACTTGTGATTGTGATTTTTGTAGAACTTGTGATTGTGATTTTTGATATCATGTGTATGGTGATTTTTTATTATTGATATCATGTGAGGAAGTTACTATAAGTAAAAAAAGGGGAAAACTTTCCAGAAAAGGAGGAAAGAAGAAGAAGATGGAGAGGTTAATAATGGAAATAAATGATGAACTATATGAATCTTCCATTGATGAGAGTTTCAAAAACCATTTGGAATTGAAACTTTTGATTGTATTTCTCCTTTTTCCCTTTTAAATTAAATATAAATATATACATAAATTTTGACATGAAAAAAATTAAAAAATTGAAGCAAGAATCAAACTTTTCAAAATACATTTTATTAAGTTTATCAGTGAACTTGTGATTTCCATCACAGAGACACAAACAGAAGTGGAACTCATCCTTGAAGGTATATGTTCTTTGTATGACACGACATGAAAGACATATTTGTAAAGTTTAATTATCTTTTGATTTTTTTTTATTTGCATGGCTTTGTGTTTGCAAGTATAGAGGGATCAACTTGCTGAAGAGATCTGGAAAATGGCGACTCTGCACCAGAGGGAATTACTGATAAGATCTATGAAAACACAAAAATCATAAAGAAGTCCCTAATTGCTGAAGATTTACCTAACATACTTTCCCACTCTCATATTAAAATTTCCACATGCTTATCACTTAATTCTTGTTTATTAAGTCATGTTGTTTGTCTTAGGTGGATATTTTTGCAATAGGTGTGTCTAGCTTTGGTGGACCTGAAGGACAATTTGATGTTGAGGTTTTTGATTCAGCTAGTGACTAAGTGAAGTTGATGAAGTAAGCATTGTTGATCAATATCATTATCATCATGACATGTCATATTGTTATTATTGCTACTTCTCCCTCCATTTTTGAACCATTGGTTGTAATTGTTGAAGGTGTAATTTTTCAACTATTGGCTTCTCTCAAAGTTTGTTGGAGTTCATGGACATCGTCAAGTTTGCTGTCAAGAAAACACTGTAAAAATGTCTTCACAAGGGGTGAGATATAAATTATAGTTTTTTTTTTATTTTGTTAAAATAATTTGAGTTACTCATCAGGTTAGTGAAACCTTGTTTACTTGAGGAATTTGAAACTTCTATTTTGAAATTGATTTCTTTCCATGTTCTTGAAATGATAAATTTGTTTGTAAATGTTTAAAGTACAAGAGTGATAATCCACAATTTGAATACACAACATTTTCTTTTTTATCTATACTCCAAACTCAAAAGTGCCAAGATGGAAGTATCAAGATCTAGATAAATTTAGTTTTTCCCTTAATTCTCTATTTCTATTTGATTTGTTTGCATTTTTACTTGTTTGTTTATCATTGAATATGTGTTCATTATAAATTATTTTCTATAACTCTAATTATTACTCTCTTTCTATTAACATTGGAAAAGGAGATGAGGCCTTTGAAAATGATAAGCAACAAATTTTTATTGACTTATAAGTTTGATGAACTCATTAAGTCATCACTTATTGATGTAGCAGTTTCTTCTAAATGCAACAACACTTTCAAGTTGGTGGCCTTTTCATGGCTTTTGAATTCGTTTATGCCGTTTGTTATCTATTTAGTTTAATTATATTGTGTGTTTTTTCTATGTTGTGTGTGGTTTAGAAGATTGTGTTGGATGTGACTATGAAGTTTGTTAAATTTGGTAACAAGGGGAAATTTTACTCTGCTGTATTCCACAGGTTTTTACAGAGTATAGTAAGTTGCTTTGCTATCTTTAATAACCATATATTTTTTTAATGTTTGTGATTGTGTTAGAGTTTATGGAAGTTTTTTAACTTGCTTCTCTCTTGCCAAGGCTTTGAAGGCTGAGTACATATCTAGTATTTTCTCCCATCTATTATTGACATTTTGTTATTTTTATTTCTGGGATGCTTCGTTCAATGAAACTTTCTTCTTCATGCAGGTGATGGTGGTGGCCATTCAAAAGAAGGGTAAATGTTATTTTATCTCAAATCATTTTCCTAAAACACGGTTTCCCTTCAACATTTTTATAAGTCATTATACTTCTATATATGATTGAGAGAGGTAATGTTACACACTTGTTTTGAATTTGTGCTTTTTGGCTTTATCATATCTTCCCTCTTATTGGAGTTGAAACGTACTTCTTGATCTTTGATTGCCATATGCCATGATGTGTTCTAATCTTTTGTTTTATTTGATATCTAAGTGCTATGTTATTCTTGAAAAAAGTTTTCAAGCTTGTATCATTGTTATCTAATGTTCGTCTTAATGAATATGCATCTCGTGTCTTTTTCCAAAAAGGTGCTCTAAGTAGCTTGAGTTGGTTGAACTTCTCTTCAGCTGCTAATACTATTAAAAAAATATCAACTTTAGGATTTTTTCTTCAGCTTGCATATGTTAGATGTCAATCAAATTAGCTTTTGGCAACCAATATGATGGCTTGGCAAATCCCCTTGATGGGTAATTATTTTTTCTGCTTCCTCTATAGATGTTTAGTCATTGAAAATGATTCCAGTACCATTAATAATTTCAGTTGAATCCCTGACTTTCTCGCATTTAGAGAGGTTTCTTTTCCCTCATTTCTTATTTTTGCATATTATTAGTTTATTTATGTTTTTGTAGAATTTCTCTGTTATGATGAATGTTAATTATCGTATTTTTGATATCTTATTTGAAATCCTGTGGCACAAGCGGTTTACTCTTGGTAATTAGATACATTTTCTCGCTTTGGTTCTTTAGGCCCCATTTCTCTTGGAGCTTTTGGAGAGGATGAAAAAGAGAGCTTCTCTTTTGTATCCATAGGTGAATGTTTAGTTGGTTGGGTTGACTTTGTTAATGCCACTAAAAAACAATATTTTCTTGTTATGCTGAAATCATATGAGATACTTCTTCTTTTTTAGAGGTCATCATAATTTTTCAAAAAGCATATATAAATCCATAAGAAATTGCAGTAAAACGTTACGAGCAATGGAAAACATGTAAGCTTTCTTTTTCATTTGTTATCTTTTAAAGATATGAAAACAGGTAAGCTTTCTTTTTCATTTGCTTCCTTTCTTTATTAAAGTACATTTAAAGTGCATCTATTGTTTGAGAGTAAAAAATTATCGCTTTCCTTTTCACCTTTGGATGATTTTGAGTTTAGGTAAGGGAGATCTAGAGCATGTCGCTATGGCATTCTCTATGGAACTAAATGGTCAATTTGAAAACTTTCAGGTCAAACACCACTAGGTGAAGCTAAGATGTGTAGATAGCCAAACGATCGAGTAGAAAACTAAGCGATCGTTGAAGGTTGATGACTGTGAAGATTCTTGAGTGAATGAGAAAGTAAATTTCTGTAGGTGTCCTTGGTGTGAAATAACTGATATTTTTTTGTGTGCATTGAAGTTGCTAGGATGCCACATTTTTTTTTCAAAGTTGCCTTGTTAGAATTTTAAAGATTAAATGATTTATTTTGATATTGTTTGTAGAATGATTGAAGTCATATCGAGTTGAAAGCTAAGCGATTGTGTAGATAGCTAGACGATCATTGAAGGTTGAAGACTAAGTAAGAAGGTGTTTAGGATTTCTTATTTATGTTTTGTATTAGGATTTTGTTTCATTGTACGGTTGTTAGAATGTATATTGAGATTTCATTTTGTGTATACAATTGTAAAAGAAAAATATTGTAGTTTATAAAATAATATTAATTTTATTGATTCTTTGGCGTAAAAAAATATTTATCTACACGTACCCAATGTCGATTTATGAAAAATAGACAATAATACAACAATTAAATAAAAATAGATCCAAAAACAAGACTTTAATGTCAGTTTTAAAACGACATTAAACGCCAACCGACACTAAAGATCTTCAATAACAACACAAAAATGTAGATTTAAAAATGACATTAAATTAGGCCTTTAATATCATTTTTAAACCGATATTAATGAGGTCTTTAATGTTGTTTTTAAATCAACATCAAAGCAAAAACGACATTAAAGATCTTTAATAATGCTAGCATAGATATCGGTTAAACCGACATTAAAGCTCATATTTCTTCTAGTGACTGTTACGGAAGAATTGTTAAGCTAATCTCTCAGGTAAGAGATTCTACTATTAGACATTCGATGGTAAATTGAATAGCTTGCATGTATGATTCCCTTATTAAGCATTAATGTAGCCAGGATGCATAATGTGATTGTTATTAGGGATGACTGATATAGTGGCTACATAGATGACTGTTATGGATGATTGAGATATGAATGTCTGAGATATGTTATGCATGAGACATGCTATGATTTAGATATGTTATGATTGAGATATGATATTTATGATATGCTATATGTATAGGCTACGGTATTTTATTAGCTTTGTCTGTTAGAGTCGTACTCATATGGGTGTCCCTCGAGATTACCACCTATTTGTGCCTGTGTGGCTAACTATTATGAGTGATTCGACCGGATCACTTTTAGTCCGATTCTTTTAGGCGTTCCTTCGGGTCACCGAAGACCAGTTTCTCTTAGGTGTTTCTTCTAGATCACCGAAGACCAGATGTGTTCCTTCGAGATAACTAGATAGCATGCGATCGGAAGCACGATATTTATGAGGTACCTCCTTATAGGACCTAAACGAGAAGTTAATAAACACCTAACGGAACTAGTAGTGGGTCCCTTACTGAGTATATGTTCATACTCACTCTTTCTATGTTAATTTTTCAGGCAAAGGTAGAGGTAGAGGAAAGCTGGGGAATGACAAGAAGTGATCGTGGTTCGCCATAGGGAAAAGTTTATGTGCTTCCACCTTTATGTTTTCAGTATTTTATTTCAGAACTCATGAGTACTCCTATAATATTTTCTTTTCATTTTAAATAGGGACCGAATTAGTATTTTATTTATTATTTTATCTCTTCATTCTTTATTTATAATTTATAAATGAATATTTGAAGTTTTTCCTTTAAAATTTAATATCTTCTTTTATTTTAAATAAAAAGGTATTTATTGTTTTAATAGTAATAACCTTAGCTTAGTATAAAGAGTTGGATCGTTATACATCTGGTGTGTAAATTGAAGAAAAATCTTTATCGGTTGAAACAGGTGCCGAGACAGTGGTACAAAAAGTTTGAGTCAATTATGGGGGAGCAAGGCTACAGAAAAACTACTTCTTATCACTGTGTTTTTGTCCAAATATTTTCTGATGATGATTTTGTTATATTATTACTCTATGTTGATATTTTGATTGTTCGCAGGAATGTTTTGAGAATTGATAACTTGAAGAAACAATTGAGCAAACCTTTGCCATGAAGGATTTGGGGCAAGCAAAGTAAGTTCCTGGAATTTGAATAGTTCGAGATAGAGCATCTAAGAAGTTATACATGTCCCATGAGTAATACATAGAGAAAGTACTTGAATGTTTTAAGATGAGTCAAGAAAAATCAGTTAGTTCTCCTTTACCTAATCAATTCAAACTGATCAGTAAATAGAACCCTTCTACAGATAAAGAGAATTAGGAAGATATGAGTAAGATCCCATATGCTTCAGCAGTTGGGAGCTTATTCTATGCCATGGTATGTACTAGACATGATATTGCTCACGCTGTTAATGTTGTTAATCGTTTTATGTCTAATCCGGGAAAACAACATTGGAAGACAGTTAAGTCCATCATAAGATATTTAAGAGGTACTTCCGTTTAAAGCTCACATTTGGGAATGGAAAGCTTGTAGTTGTTGGGTATACTGATTTTGGTAAAGGACTTAGATAGCAGAAAGTCTACTTCTGGTTACTTGATGACATTTGTAGGTGGTGCAATGTCTTGCTAATCAAGGTTGTAGAAATGTATTGCAATTTCTACAACTGAAGTAGAGTATATTATAGCAACAAAAGCATGTGAAGAAATGTTATGGATGAAGTGCTTTATACATGAGCTTGGCTTCAAGCAATAACGATATATGATATACTGTGATAATCAAAGTGTTATTCACCTTAGTAAGAATGCTACATTTAATTCGAGAACAAAGCATATTGATGTGAGATGCCATTGGCTTAAAGATGCTTTAAAGGATGAATTGTGAGCTTGAGAAGATACATACTGATCATAATGGATCTGATATGTTGACAAAGAATCGACTAAGAGCGAAGCTTGAGTTTTGTCATTACATAGTGGGAATGACAAGTTCCTCCTCAAAGTGAAATAGGGGGACATTTGATGGGCTTATTTCACTTTGTGAAGCCAAACCTACATTTTTTAGGTTAATTTTTTATTATGTAAATTGGCCAGCCAGCTGTGTAGGTGTAATTCACAGTGAATGTGTGACGACAAAACAGTGAGTGAAAAATAGAAAAAGAAAATTTTCTGCAGCTCCATTCTTCAGTCATTTGGAGATCAATTCGTGGTTCGATCGAGCAAAAATTTTGACACTATATTCTTGACACAAGGGTCTTCATTTTGAATAGTGGAGATTTCATTTGGAGTTATCTATAATTAGATTTTAGTGTATAGTTGACTACTATTGTGAGATCTTTCTATTTTTCTTCATTGTTATTGTTGTTTGTTGCCAAGATTATTATTCTCGAAATATTTTCCTCTAGTTGTGACTAGGAAGAACTTTGTTGTACCCATTAAAGATTATAGTAAAGATTTTGACTTTGATCCGTTGTTTTTTACTACTCACATTGAAGAGCTTTTTTCATGTTAAATTTGTTGTGTCAATACTTTGATTAGTATTGTTATTATTGTTGATTAGTATTCTAAGATATTCACACAATAGTGGGATAATTTATCCAAGTTAAAGGTGTTTATCCTAACAAAATATGGGTGACGTGGATTAATGGAAGTCGTGTACCCTGTACATGACTTTTATCCATTTAAAAAACCACCATATTTTTTACAATAGTTTGGACATCTACTCTATTTTTATCATTTCTTTACATACTACCCTATTTTTATCATTATTTTTCAAAAACCCATATTTCTCAAAATAGTCCCTAGAAACCCTCCCTATTAGGTATCTTAGTTGCTTTGGGTTTATCCCTTGACTTAATGGACTTGACTGTGTGAGAGATATGCTAGAGCACTCTTTTGGTCCAAGCGAGCTAGTCTCTTCCCCTAGGCTCAAATTGGTTCTAGGTTGTTATCCTCGACTCGAATTATACTATCTTCTTAACTTTATTGTCCAATATTGTCGTCAAATCACATTTATATTTTTTGGTCCATATTTTTTATGAACATAATTAAAGCTTTGGAACTCCAAATATTGGTAAGAACCTCATTTAGGAACCTGCTTTTGTTAACAATTTAAAATTTTCTTTGATGCTTTATGTTCAAACTTAGTGCATATTAGATCTTCTTTTTTTATTGATCGTTTGTTCCAAACAATAAATGAACTTTAAGGGGTTGTTTGGCACACGAAAATGAGATGAGTTGAGTTGGTGTAATACACCATTTTATTGTTTGGCTGAGTTGGTATATTATACCAACTCACTTCTAAAGGGATTAAAGCCCTTATGCAGTACACTTTTATAGGGATCAATTGTCAAATTAGTTGAGAAATTAAAAATAGTGATACATTGCCATAGATACGGAAACATGCTTATTGTAAAATAAATTAATGGTTTAACATGCTTTTAAACTAAATTTATAGAAATAGAGAGAAGAAGAATTCTTACTCTTGTTATTATATATGAATCTACAATTCACCAAGTTTGGAATCATGAACACCACACTTTGGAACCTCGCCTATTCTTTGAGTAGTTGAGATTTAAGGTTTGTGGGAATCTTTTTGGGATTTGTGAATATTGAGAGAAGACCTTAGAGAGAAGAACTTAGAGAAAAAATGTACTTTCTATGTTTTCCTAAAAAATGATTTGCTATTATGTTTTGCAAGTACTTAAATGCAGAAAAAACGAAGGAGCGTAGGATAACGTGAGATTCATCCCACGTTTTAAGTAATTTCCATGTAAAGGAGTTACTTTTATTATTTAATAAAATAATAATAGTAATAAAAAATTTAATTACTTAATTAATAATCAATTTAATAATTAATAATTAATTAACATTTCATTTAAATCAGATTTAATGAACATCTTCTACTTAACCTATAGTTTTAATCCAACTAACTTAATTAAATCAAGGAAAATTGTATTGGGTGACACAATACAATTATGATTTAGCAATATTATCACCAACCTTTTCAATTTTGCAAATATAACAACTTTCTAATTTTTGTTGATATTTTCTGTTTTAATTTTTTCATTATTCCCAAAATGCCCTTCTCTAAATCTCCACTATTTTCTCTTCCTCTTCCTCTTCCGTTACTTTTTCGTTCTCTTTTATCGTTCTTCCTTTTCTTGGTTTTTTTATCCTTCAATCTTCACCGTTCTTGGTTTATCCTATTCGCTACGTCTCTTCTCCTCATCTTTTTCTTCCTCTTCTCCACCATTCTTGTTCAGGTATGTATTGCTTCCTATATTCTTTTTTAAAGCCCTTCTTTTCTTTCTTTTTGAATCGATCATCATTTTTTCTTTCTTTTCATGTGAATCAATCATCATCTATCAGAAATTAAGGCAATAATTTGTTCTTTCTCATCTCTTTTATTTGTTCCTCATCTCTTTTGTCGAATGAAGCTTTGTAGAGTTTTGTTTTGTTTTGTTTTTTTAATTTGTATCAGTTTTTTACGTTAGTGATTTGATGTACTTATATTATATGTATTAGTTGACTAATACACTTACTACGTATTTTTTATTCTCTCAAAATGA
>JBBPDI010029210.1:0-22240 GCA_037974545.1 Cucumis variabilis
AGACTTTAAGAGATGTAATCCAATAAAAGTTATATATTTATTTGGTTGCTTCAAGAAATGTGGCAATGTCTCTTCCTCATCACTAGCTACCATCTTACATTTGTTCTTTTTTTTTAAGAGACACACTATAATAAAGATAAAATAAAATAAAGTGAAAAAGAGAGAAATCTCATCGTTTAAATGAAAAGAAAGAAGAACAAAAATTCCAAAAAAGAAGGAAAATTATTTAGAGAAAAAAAAAAAGCAAAAGGAGAAAGTTAGATGGTCACGTGGCACCAAAAGAATGAGCCACGTGTCATGTTCAGTCAGTCATAAAAGTGGAAAAATCAAAAAGGAAAAATATTAAGAAAATGAAATGTAATCATCGTTTACATTTTAAACAAAATATAGTGTCATTTTTTAGTAGAGAATAAACCCAATGCTCTGTGCATCATAACGCAAACCAGTTAAGACTTGTGTCATAAACAGTTAGTGTTTATCATGCTAAGCATAAAAGTTCTTTTATATATATATATATATTTGTGTGTCTACGACATATTTATGATTATCTAAGTTAATACGAGACTTTGTTTATATTTTCAACAACTTTTTTTATAAACAAATTAAAAAATATCCATCAAATCTTCTCTCAAAGTAGTCATGTATTCGTCATAACTATGGTCTATTTATTTCAACTAGGAATCACGCACCATGACTACTCCCAAGACTACTTCTATTACAATTTTATTATATTATATTCGACATATGATGGTTCTATCAACATTAATAAGTCATGTGTATGACTGTGATACCACTCGTTGGACACAACACACCTCTTTACAACGATATGCATGATGTTATCTAGGCGAAATTCTTGTAATTTTTTGTCTTTTGTTTCACTTAAAAAGACCATTATCAGAGATAGTTATCAACTTCTTCCAACCTAATCAACGTAGACTTTTATTCTACTCCAACAATAAACATAAATTTGATCCTTCATTAGGTAGATATTTTAGAACATACCCGGTAAAGATAATTTGTATTATATTATATGTTATTGTTGTCTATTTAAAGACAATAATTTATATATTTATTTAAAAAGAATGGAAATAATATTTAGAAGAAAATAGATAAATCTTATCTATAAAGTCTTAAGCAAAAGACGAGGACCAAACGTTTGACAACGTTGAATGGTCTCGTTTTCAATTCCTCCTCCTACGTAACGTTTTGTTTTTATGTCTACTTTTAGTTTATTAATTAATTATGAATGCAAAATCAAGAATATGTCATCGATAAATTGAATGATTTGATGATTGAGCTGTGTAATTGATGTCATTCAATACATTTTGGTTACAGTGAAATGATACAATCAATCACTTACAGGTGAAGAGATAATAAAAGAAAAGATGAGGGCGTTGAATAAGAAACAAAAGGCCTAGGAATCAACGGAAAGCATCTCTCGTGATTTGGGGTTGCTTTGCTTCCATACAAATAAATTTAAAATATAATTTTAGAAAATAAAATAAAAAATCAATGAAATAAAATAATTAATTTTTAAAAAAGAGAGAGAGAGAGAGAAAGGAAACGGAAAGTGATATTGCCAAGTGGGACCATTAAGTGGTCCGGGCCCCACGTCAAACTACTTATTAACGGACGGGGAGTCATGAGTCAATGACGTGTCTTTCTTTTTTTGTTTTTCCCCGTCATCTTCCGTTACTAGGGCTTTTCAACCCTCTTTTTTAAATATTAAAAGGGACTTTTTCATTGAATAAGTGAAGAAAAAGCGAATCTTTTTTTCTTCAAATAAATAATAAAATTAATTCTTTTCCCCAAACTTTTTTCATCCTCATGATAAACACAATTCTATCCTTTTCTTTTCTTCTTTCTTTACCAAACAAGATGAAAAGTTGAAGAAGGCACTTAGTTAATTGTACTCTTTTTTATACAAATAATTAAAAAGAAAAAAACAAGTCTGGTACTATCAACAATAATTGTCAAATATGGTAAATATTTACACTCTGTGTGATGATTTAGATATTTTGTTTTTAAAAAAATGATTAATTATTAACTGTGTAATTAATTTATTAATTGAAAAAAACTAACACCTAGTATCTATTAAGAAGAAGATGATGATATGAATGATAATGAGAAAATGAGAAAAGACAAAAATATATTATGGTAAATAAAAGATAAAAAAGGGGAGAAATTGTTGGAGGTGAGGGGGAGATGTGTTTTTGTTAGCCGCAAGCCAAACGCCCATGTGCTTTGAATTTAACAGTTGAGGGCTCCCCCCACCCACTCCCTTTCTCTTCGTGTAGTGTAGTTTCTATCTCATCAATATATATATTTAACCTTTTAAAATATGGTATGTCTAATCGATGGACAGATCTCGTTTTCCTTTAACACGTTTAAGTTGACTTTGTTAAATTGATAGATATTGATTCTACCAGTAGTTTATAGTAAAAAAAAAGTTGTTTATCTTTTGAGAATGATAAATGTAAGAATACATTTTCGTATGCCCAAACATCCTAATCCTCACGTGTTATTAAACTAGAAAGGAGGAAGAAAAATAAAGATTTAAGTGGCCTACAAATTAACAAATATGATTTTTTAATTGTAGTAGTTAAATTGTTAAGGAAGAAATATATTTTTTTGACTAGAATAAGAGAATAACGGTGTCAAGTTTCCACAAGCCGTTACCTTTCAACTCACAAAATCTTATTCTATTAAAACCAAGATTAATACAAGGATAGCACATATTTGGTACGCAATATTTAAACTAAGTTACTTTTTTAGTTTCTAAGCAAGAATGGATCCATTAAAAGCTCGTGGTGTGCACGTGCCTCCCTTACATTATTGGTTTTTATATTTTAATATTAATTTTGAAGTGTTAGATTACAATATTTATTAAATTTAGCTTCATTTTGTCTAATTTCTGCTTCTACTGTAATAGTAGCTGTGCCCCTCCTACACAACCCTTTGGTTGTGAGTTCAAATCTCGTCTACTATAATTATTGTTACAAAATAGTTTTTATTCTAAATAACAATAATTTTCTTTCCTCAAATATCATATTTCTTCATAAATTATCACAAAATAGTTTTTATTCCAAACATCAATAATATTCTTTCCTCAAATATCAATAATTTTCTTTCCCCGAATATCAAATTTCTTCTAAATTTCAATGATTTCCTAAAAGGAATATAATTTGATTTTCAAAAAGTAAGATAATTTTTTAAAAAGAGGAAAAAAAAAACTACTCTAACTTATTTCCTAACCCTCATTTATTATCTAACAAAAAATTTTTAAAAAATGAACAAAGCCGGTGAATCAAACTTCCACTCTCTCAACAACATTCCATGCAAAATGTATTAATCTTTCTTTTTTCTTTTCTTTTTTTTGATGATAATTTTAAATTTACATATTTGCATTACAAAAAAACATATGAAAATGGCTAATATTTCTTTATTACTACAAATGTAATGAATGTTATCGGAGCATCAGTGAAACATCATTTTTTAAAATATTTTTTAGTGTGTTTATTATATAGTACCCGGTGCCCTCCCTATATAAAATTTCTAGATCCGCCATTGTTTCTAAGTTTCGATGAATAAGTGCGTTTTGGTCCCTGAGTCTTAAATATGTACATTTTTAGTCCACATGTTTATAAGAATAGTCTCATCTGGTCTTTGAGTTTTCAAAAAATTTTAAAAAATAGGCTTAAAAGGTTCTAAAAATAATTTTGTGTTGATTTTAAAAAATTAATTATATGATATTTAAAATTTTAAAAAATAGTTTTAGAGAGAATATGATGATACTATTTTTCTAGTTTTAAATGTCATATAATTAACTATTTAAAATAAAAACATAAAGTTATTTCAGAGATCTTTTAACCATATTTTAAAAACTCAAATTCAAATACCAAATGGAACTATTCTTATAAACATGAAGATTAAAAATGTACAGTTTTAAAATTCAAATATACATTTCTTCAAAATTTAAGGACTAAAAATAATTTAATATACGGAGTTACGTTACAATTTAGAAAAACTTTCATTTATGTTAAAACTCAGTTATTTTTAAATTTTCTTTTAGAAATTGAAATATGTATCATATAGTATTGTGTACACATTATATGACATACTAAAAGTAATAAAAACAAGATAGTAAATAATTTACATAAATAGAAGAAAATAGAAAATATTTACCTTCTATAGCAAAAGAAAATAAATATTTTGCATTTTGGTTATCTATTTTGAGTTTGAATTAAAATTTTGTTATAGATGATAAATACTTGGTCAATTCTTCTATTTTTTAAAAATTCTCCAAATGAAAACATGTTTATATTAATTAATTATAATAATAATCGAAACTTAATGTTTAATTAGTGGATAGCTTCAACTACTTTCATGAAATATAAATAATATTTTGAAACTCATTTGAAATAATATAGTTTAGTTTATGGTATAGTTTACAAACTTCACAAAATAATAACCATTTAAAAACCATGTCTTAAGAAAATGGACATTTTTTAAAATAGCAAAATAAATAAAAATATTTACAAAGTATAGCAAAATATCGAATTCTATCACTGATAGTCTTCTATCACTATAGCATATTAATGGCTATGAGTGATTTGCTATAGGTTGTAAACATTTTATAAAATCTACTATTTTAAAAAATTTCCCTAGAAAGTTATTTATGCCTATTAAAAAATATTCGTTTAGAAACGATGAAAACCATTAATCATTCAGATCTAAACCTATGAGTTTGATAGTGTTACGAAATGAAAATATATAAAATTGAAAATTTTCGATCAAGCTTGAGATAAACAAAAAAAAAAAACTAACTAGACATACATACATACATATAGTATTGATAAAAGTTTCAAAAGTCGCCTTAGTTAAATTGGTGAATAGGTGCATCTATATCCTCAAATATGATTTTTAGGGAGTGCAAAAATTTGATTTATTTTCGAATTTTCCTAAAAAGCAGTGTGTTGTTTCCCTCTCCCTCACATTTTCGCTCACCTCACATATCTTTGATTAAGAAAAAAGTTGACTAAATTGTCAGCCTTAGCGGTTATAGTTGTGTCGTTACTTAATTAGTCTCATTCAATTCAAGTTCTATATTGTCTTAACTAAATAATCTATTCAAATTCAATTTTCTATTAAAAAAATCAAGTTGAGCCAAACTTTGTACTTACACATTTAACGTTGATTGCTCTTTTGTGAAGTATAGACACGAATACGAGATAAAAGACACAACAATCCACCAATTTTAAAAAAACTAAAATATTAACACGTTTGAAGATACATTGTTTTTAAATTTTAGAATATTGGTAAATTTAAAAATATAGGAAAATATAATAAATAATGTAATTAATTCCACACAAAAACATAAAATGTCAAATTGATGAGAATGGTGAAGTTGACGTTTAGATGATTATAAAATTTGATATTTTATTTATTTATATATACTTTAAATTTTGGAGAGAGGAAAAGCTTTGAAAATAGAATAATAATTTAGGTGGAAATATATAAATATATATCGATTAGATTATTCAATGAGATTGAATTATGGAAAGAATCTATTTAGGTAAAATAGAAGAAATAAAGTCCAATGTATATAAGAATTTAGTGAAAGAGTCAAAGAAACCTTCACCACTTAGAATCTGAATTAAAACATGTCTTTGTCTACCTATTTGGAACAATTTATTTATTTGGTCAAAAAAGTTAGCCCCCACCACTACTCTCTTATCTTTTCCACCTTCATTGTGTATATATATTAAAAGTCGTATTTTGAAAACGTTTCAAAAATTCAATAAATAACACAAAAGAGAAAAAAAAATGAAACTATTTTTAAAATATAACAAAAATTTCAAATAAATTATAAAGAGTTTGACGAGTTTTGTTTCAATACATTGCTGTTTTTGAAAAATGTCTTTGAAAAAAGAAAATTTGATCAACGTAAACCCGTCTTTTAGAAATTTGAATGAATGATTACAAAATCCAACTCAACTTTATTTCTTCATCTAAATTTATATTAATTAATTGAATTAAAATTTATTATTAGTCAATTTTAAATTTCATTTTCAATTGAGGATCTAAATAATAAAAAACATTGAAATACAAAGGATTGGATTGGAACTTTTAAAATAATAATAGAGACAAGAATTTAAAAGTACAAACCAACACATTAGAGACTACCATGTGTATTTAAACGAAAAAGAAATTCATGTGATCGTTGTCATAAGAATAAAACTTGTATTTCTTGATGCATTTAACTTTAGTGTATTTTTGGATGAAGATTTTAAATTCTTCTTTCTTTATATATATATATATATGTTCTTATTTGATTGTTGCACTTTGAATTTTGTTATATTTTCAGTCTCGACCTACGTGAAGAAATGTAAATTTTTAGATCTTATTATATCATCGGTGAATGAGATAATGAGTCGTAAGGAAGAAAAGGAAAAAGAAGATTTTGTGGATGAACTGCGTACATAGAAATAGAAAGAAAATAGCATCTAGAAGCTAGTGAACTTGTTTTGTTTGTTTCGACTGAACATGTGCTACACTTTACTTGATGATTGGATATTGCGATAAAAAAGAGTAGAGAAAAAATATCGAAAGAGAGTAGACTAAAAAGATTTAATCTAGTATTTTTTTTCCTTTTTCGATTTTGTTCTTGCCCAAAAGCACATAAAAACCACTTTGTATCATTTCTAGCAATTTCATACCAATTTTCTTAGGTTGAAACTCAAATCCTCACGTTAGACTTGTTAAAAGAAAAACAAAAACAAACACAAAATACGAGTTAAATGTACCTAATAAACTATATATATAATACTTTTTTTAATTTTACAAAATTTTCAATTTTCAATTTATTAAATTGTATTGATTTTATCTAAAAAAAAGAACATTTTATTAACATATTTAAAATATGTATATATTAAGGCCATTCAAAAAACAAACGATCGTTGTTGTTGTATTAGATAGTTTTTAGATGCACATATCGATTTCTACATCTAAAATAAACATGAACAACACATTCACATGTTCAAATATATTAACGAGTAAATAGTTTAATTATACTACAACTTTTTATTAATAAAATTTGATTTTTTTTTAAAAAATATTTTTTATTTTAGAAAAGTTTTAGTAAGCAAAATGGGAATCAAAGTTTGAATAAGAAATGATATTTTTTATTTAAAACAAAATTTCTACGAACACAAAAGAAAAAGAAGTGAGGGACCATTTTGATTAAAAAGAAAGAAATTAGAATGTTTTTTCGATAAGACAGGTTTGTCCTGTGGTATTAAGGAAAGGAGGGAGGGGGAGGCATGGGTATTTTAGTCTTTTAGAAGAACCTAAATCACGGGGGGAGGGTACGATAGAAAGATTGTTCGTTGTGGCTCGTGAATGAGGTGGCAGCAGGAGATAGGGCCGTGAGGATCCAATGTAATCTCCAATTACACGTCACCGTGAACAAGTGGATTCTGATCTTTCTTTCTTTCTTTCTCTTTTTGTGTTTGAGCAGTGTGGGTCCCCACCCCCATTTGTGGGCCCAGATTCCTCTCGAAGGTTCTCTCCATTTTTCTTCCCCACACCCCTTTCCTGTCTTCTTTCCTTAATCCCAATGCTATATAACATTTTTTTTTAAATATCCAATATTACAAGTTAAATTCATATATTTAAACAAATTTAATCGATTTTTAAACTTTGGGTCTCCAATTTATTATTTTATTAATTTAATGCATCTATTGGAATATAGAATTTTTAATTTTGTACCTAGAGAAAAATAGGTTGAACAAGCCAAAAATGTATTAAATAATTTAAGAGAAAGTTAAATGTTTGAATTCACAAGTTAACCTTTGGTCGTTTGTTCTCTATGATATAATTAAATTGGGATGATATACTTTTTCTTCCCTTGAAAAAAAACACAAAAAGAAAGGAAAAACTACGTTTGTCCTTTTTAGACTTTACAACACCACGTGGCCTTAAGATTGAAGCTTACAAAAATCAAAATAACATATAGGATAAAACTACCGAAAATATATTAGATAACAAAATTTTACTTTCTAATATTGATACATGCATATCGATACTAGATGATAATAATCTATCAAGCCTCTAACTAGCACCATTTTACTATATTCGTAATTAAAACAATCTAAAAAAAGAAAATCAATCATAACATTACCGCTAAAATATAGCAAAATTTTAAATTTTATAAAAAATAGTATTATTATATTTGAAAGCGCTAATAAGATATATCATAAATTTTGATTTAGTTGCAGCTATTGAATTCTAGTATAGTTTTTCTTTTGTTTATTTTGTTATTTATTTAATTTTAGTTATTGAAATTTAAAAAGCTTTAGTACATTCTGCCTATCTTTAATAGAAATTATTTTTGTCAATTTGCATAGTTGGATGAAAATTAAGATCAAATTATCTATGAGGAGTGATAACTAATTCTAGTAATTATAAAGTAAATGTATAGATTAAAATTAAAAGCATAGCGATTAAAATAGATAAATAAATAAAAACTCAAATTACAATGATAACAACACTGTTTTAAATTTAAATATATTTAAAACAAAACACTTAAAGATAATGACCAAATACTTAGTTGGTTTTGAAAATAAAAAGTTTGGCAATAACCTTTTCTTTTATTCTATTTTCACATCATCTGACTACCTTTGTTGTTCATCTTTATTTATTTTAGATAATACGAAACTTTCATGCTTTACAAGTAAAAATAAATAAAATTTTAAAAAAATGATTTTAAATGATAAAA
Source organism: Cucumis variabilis (assembly GCA_037974545.1). Classification (NCBI taxonomy): domain Eukaryota; kingdom Viridiplantae; phylum Streptophyta; class Magnoliopsida; order Cucurbitales; family Cucurbitaceae; genus Cucumis; species Cucumis variabilis. The sequence continues at coordinate 8,780 of JBBPDI010029210.1, forward strand.
TTATAAAAAAATATTTACAAATATATAAATATTTTTAGAATATGTCAATTTTTACCCATGCCAGATGTAGACACTGATAAGAATCTATCAATATATATGATTGATAGATTCTCAAATTTTTTCGTATTCTATCAACGTGTTGATTTGCTTTAATATAATTAAAAATAATTTTAAAATAAATTCAAAAAATTCAAAAGTTGGACACTATATTTTAATACTCCATTTTGATTTTTGTCCTTGTAGTCATTAATGCAATAAAGTATTAGTCTTACAAATAATAATAAAATAAATGATTTTGAGCCCTTAAGAATTGAAATAATTTAAAGAAAAGAAAACAAACCAACGTTAAAAGTCATAAGAAAGCTAACAATTATTTAATAATTATATCAAATTCACATCATATAGAGAAAAAAATCGAATTTCTTTGCCCTTCTATAAATTTTTTGGGAATTATTTTTGTTTTTATTTTAAAAGTTTAATCTTACTTTATTTTGATATTTAATTAGTCACATCGTAAAAAAGATTGATGATGACATTTTTTTTCTTTCAAATATTCTTTTTAGAAGATGTTGGATAGTCTACAACATCAACACGTAGTAGATAGAAGTTAATTTTAGTGTATGCATAGTATTTTCTTCATCAAAACATGATATGTGCGTCATGTATTAGATCTGACTTGTAAACTACGATCGTGTTAACACAAAAGAATAAGTAAATGGTTACAGCTAAGTAAGAAAAAAAAATATATCGATTACATATTAATTGAGGATATCAACTTTTAAGCGAAGAATCTTGCACCAGATATTAACATGTTAAAATTAGAGATGTTCGTTTTTCCTTTGTCTCATTTACCATATTTTCTTTTTCAATATAGTATAAAAATTATTGTTTATTATTATTACATAAATAATATATTTAAATTTAAAATTTTATTGATAAACATTAGTCTAAATATTTTACTATTATTTATATAAAATATTTTCAGAAATTTAAATTGTTCCGGTAGAATTAATTATATATAAAAGTTAGGGAGAAATTTAAGTATTTAATTAATAAACTTCAACTCGCTAATTTACGATAAAAACTCGACCTTCATTAATTTTTTATGAAAAATTTTCATACATATCTTTTCAAATTAAATGAAAATTTTAGAAAGATGGAGAATGGAATGGGGAGCACCGGCGGACGGCGAAAACGTTACATTCAACTTTGTGCTATTTGAACATCTAATTAAAATGCAAAGAAAATCAATACAAACTCGATTGTTAGTCAATAAATAAGGTATCACTTTTGGTAATCAGTAAGATTCCAAAAGTTTTATTTCACAATCAAGCTTTAATATATATAAAGATTCTAAAATATTTATAATGTTCAATATATATGTGTAGATGTGAGTATGCATGTGTTACACGACTCTAGTGGAAGAGAAAAGATGATTAAGACAAAGCATCCAGAAAAAAAAAAATTCTTTGAGCCCTAAAATTCAATGAAATTGAACAAATAAATACAACTGCATGAGTTTTTATTATCATTTTTATTTAGGAGAAGACAAAAAATATCTCCAAAACTTTGTAGTTTGTGTGAAAATTGCTCTTAAAAATTTAAATTTTTTTAAAAATACCCTTAAACTTTGGAAATTATTAAAAATTATGTTTATAGTTAGTTTTGGATGGAAAATGTTAAAGTTTTGTTTCAAAAATATTTATGAACTATTGAAAGTTTCATAAATACCCTTAAACTTATAAACTTAAAAAGATATTATCATCCAATTTTAAGTTAAAATCATAGTTTATATTTTTCATCGATAGGTTGATATATCTGTTGAAAATTTTTGACATCGATAGAAAGAGTGAATCAATATTTTCATTACATCTTAAAATTATTTATGAATCATAAAAAAAACATAAAAATGACTCCAATATAAATATAATATAAATAATCGACATGTTTACTCATTTGAATAATAAAATATTTATTTAATAATTTAAATTCATTTTAAAATTATTTAAAAGAATTCCAGAAATATCAATCAAGATCAAGATTTTTGTCAAAATTAAGACTTTGATATATGTGTCAACATTGATATTTTAAACTTTGGTTAAACCATAAAATTCTAAAAAAATCTCACGAAGTTCCAAAATAAAAAATTCTGATAGATTATCACTGTGTATTAATAGTCAAATACATTTTTATTTGACAATTAACTTTATGTTAATTACAACAATAATTACAAAGATTGGTTGTGCTAGTAAACTATTTATTGTGGTAATAGTAAAAAAAAAAATCAAGATTATAGTTTTAACTTAAAATTTAGGTTTTTATTTTGATTGGTGAGAAAATTGGTGTAAATTTTGAATAAATGAGCATTTATGAAAATAAAATTCCAATAGTTTAGAAATATTTTTGAAACAAAATTTTAATGATTTTGATCCCGAAGTAACGGTAAAGATGTTTATGAACCATTTTTAAAAGCTTAAAGACATTTTAAAAACTTTTTAAAATTTAGAGTATTTCTTACCCAAACTACAAAGTTAAGAGGTATTGTTGTAATTTAATTTTTTATTTATTGTTATAAAATCGCCAAATAAATATAAATAAAAATAGTAAAAAAATCAACGTAGAAATTTACATGATTTATGAACTGTGTTAGTAGTTACGTCTAAACATTTATTTCTATTTTAGGGTGAAAAACGTAAATGTAAATAAGTCGTAGATGATAAATTCGAAAATAACTTTGGATTTATTTGAATTTCTGTCCCTTTATTTAGTACTTTAATATCTTTTAATCTATCTATATTTTTTTTTGTGGAATTTCCATTGACAATTGTAGTTGCCTATGTATATATATTTTTATTTAGGAAAGAAGCAGCCGCCGGCGGCTATGGCGGCCTGAAGTTTTTGGTTTGGAGCAGAAGGTGTTTGATTATTTTAAACCCAATGAAGAAAATTCATATGTTCAGTCTTTTACTCATTACATTCATTGTTGTTTCTTTGTCCTTCTTCAAGTGAGCATTAAGCTCTAAGGTTTAAGAAGGTTGCCGTTCACCAAAATATCGATATAAATAATGTCGATGAGTATATTTGAAAAAAAGTCCGTTTCAAATATAGCAAAATGAATCAATTTGAATTTAGAATTATTTTTTTTATTATTTTATTAAAAATTTTTTACATGGTTTCTTTAGAATATTTTATCATTATCGTTTAAACATTTTTAGTATAAAGTTGGAGGTCTTAATTTGTAACTGGAGAAAAATAAAAAAGTATTAGTTTAGATCATTTTTTCAAAAAATTTAAAAAGTCAAAAACCGAACTGAACCAAGATAAAATAGAAGATTGAACAAACCTAAAAATCTTAAATTGTTTGGAACTCAAAGTAAAAATTGCATATTATTTATTTATTTACTTTTTTTTTAATTAATACTTTAACCAGTTGATGATAATTGAGTTATGTTTATATTGGCGATAGATATTTTTAAAATTTACTTTTCGATTTTATACTTTTATATTTCATTTAGAAAATTTATCCATAAGCAAATGTTACAAAGATGTAGTGATGATATTACTAAAAAAACATGAACATTGCTTGAATATATATTACAAAGAATACTTTATTTGGTTTTTTTTTTTTTTTTGTAAAACAATATATTTAGATTTTCTTTATAAAAAAAAATCTATTTAGATTGCATAAAAAATTTGTAACATATTACTATATATATGATTTGACTTAGGGCCCTATACTAATTTAAGAACCAAATCTAATTTGCAGAAATTAAATATGATTCTCTATCTAAAGAAAAATCAAGAATTTTAATTTTATTATTATTTAAGTTTATGGATATATTTTCCTTTTTAGTATTTTTTTTTCTCATCCAAATATTTTGGACTCCACAAATTATGGTTATGATAAACAAAATCATCATTATATACTTTTGGAATATGATTCCATAGATTCCAAAATGATTTTAATTCACGCAATATATAATATTATATTCTCCTTTAATATTATTCTCATTTTAAAATTTTCGTTCTATTCTTTTTTTTCTCCAAAATCAAATTTAAATTTCATAGTTGATAGTACATTTTTTGTCTACTGAACATACATGAATTATGTTTCTTATCCTTAGTAAACTTAATTAGAGTTAGTAAATATATTATATAAGTCTAACAACTCTACAAACAAATATATAATATATTCTTGTAATCCTAGAATTTCTAAAACTTTCTTTTAAATAAAAAATGGAGGCTATTTTATTTTTTGAAAACTAAGTATGATGTTAAGAAATTTTAAAATAAAAAGAAATTGTTTTTATATATTTTCATTCTTGAAAAAAAAAAGTACTATTTAATTATAATAAGATGCTTAAAAGATTATCATCAAAGTGAATAAAGTTCAACTGACATAAATGTGTTGTTAGGAACTATAATGTGTACGGTTCTAATATTCCTCAAATTGCAATTGTACTGAAAAAATCTTGAAAGATTATCCCAATGGATATTACATTATAATTACGATAAAAAGAAAATATTTCTTCTTACTATTCCATTTTAATATGAAATTAAGTGGTAAAATATTAAAATATTTTTCCGCATTTGTTTTTTAATTTTCCAAATTAACATCTTAAAATTCGTTAGAATATGACAATTTATTTAATTAAAATATGAAAAGAAAGAAAATTGTGTTATTTGAATTCAATCAGTTTAGAATATGGTTGTTTTAATTTAATTAACTCTTATTATCTTATAATTTTTGCTTTTACACAATTATTATATATATTTACATATTATATTTTATTTTATTAGTGATTAATCAATGTATTTAAAATATTGACATTATTAGAATAAAGATATTAACTTACAACTAGATGAAAAAATACTGTAAAAATGGTTTGATTTTACATTTATTAAATAGTATGAAATTTAAAAAATTCATCATAATTATTTTGATTATTTTAGAAAAATATAAACCTAATTATAATTATAAAAAATTATCAAAAATAATAAATTTAACAAAATATTTACAACATATATCAAAATTCAAGATTATCTCAAATAATATATATTGATAGACACCTTCTTTCGGTGACATTGATAAATAGTGATAAAAATTTATCATTTTCTATCTTTAATAGACTCTAAAATTTTGGTATAATTTATAAATATTTTAGTTTATTTTACTATATTTGAAAATAACTTTATACAATTATCAAACATGATATTTTATTTTTTAAAAAAATTAATAACCAAACGGGATGATTTTTATTTTTTAAAAACTGAAAACTAAAAATAGATTTTCAACCAACAAAAACAAAAAATCAATGATTATCAAATAAAACTTTTATAAAATCAACAATTTAACCAATGAAGCTTAATTTGTGTTAGTTTAGATTCAACTTTAGTCTCTATTTTAAACTTCTTAACTATTTAATATATGTGGAGCAAAAAATGTTATAAAATATATTGAATAATTAATAAGTGGTATTGTATTAATAAAACTAAAATGAGTTTTTGTATTAATAAAACATAAATTTGTGGTTAAAATTTTACTGATAATACGGAAATAAATGGATATTTTTAAATTTTTTTATCAAAAGTAATGTTTTTCGTCTTTAAATAAGATTAAAATATTTATTTATATGAAATTCACATTAGTAACATTGGGTTACTAACTCGATAAGCTTTAAGGACTTTTTTGGTTTAATAACGAGTGAGAGTGTAGAAGGGATTCAAAGATTTGACTAATCGACTGAAGTTATATATTTTAATAATTAAATTATGTTTAAATTAATGTATACTAAATGTGTGTCACACCCTTACTCAAATATAAAATTTTTAATTGGTTAAAAATATCTTTAGTTTTTGTACTCAAAATGTCCAATTTTAAACTACATATTTTTATGCTTAAAGTTATTCTTTATGGTTAGTTTATTTATTTTTTATTTTTTCGCAAAAATTTAGTCACACTTAGCATTCTCATTTAAAATTACGAGAATATATTTATACGATGTTTTCTTTTTTCATAATTTTCTTTTTATTATTTAACTAATTCCGTTAAAAATTAACTTTAAATGACTAATTTAATTTTTTTTGAAAAATACCATAAATAGAATCTGATATTTTAAAAAATAAGTGAACTATAAAATTTTATTTTCATAACACAATTTAAGAGATTAAAAATATGATACATAAGTCGAAATTATAAGAAGGAGAATGATATTTTAACGAGATATTTTCCTCCAACATAATATTTATTGGTAGGGGCAAGTTTTTTGAAGGGCAAATTAGGCAGTTTGGTGGATGCATAGAGTAAAGGGAATTGAAAAAAAGATAAAAGTGGCCAAGTGTGTTAAGGCATCCAAGAATTGCTCATTTTGTGGAATACCAAACCAATAAATTGACTCACATCTCCTTACCAAACAAAAGTTCATATACATACCAATCACATGATAAGTCTTAAATCATTTGTAAAGGTGGTTTATTCAAGTTGGTTTAGGGACAATCTCGAATAATACTAATATATTTATTCACGAATTTGTAATGGTTATTAAATATTAACAAATTTTTTAAACTTACAATTTTCTTTTCTAAATAACAATGTTCGACCCTGTTTTTGTTTGTGATTTGAGAGTAATTTATATTCATTGTCATGTTAAGAAATTAACAAGCAAAGATAAAAAAAAACATAAAACAATACAAAATCAACATAGAAATTTATGTGATTAATTAACAGTGTGTTAGCTACGTTTACATGAAACAAAGAAAATTATTTATTATTAAAAATAAAATATAAGATTAACAAAATATAGAGACTTTTATAAGAGTATTTATACAACACACTTTTTAAATTCTACGACCAAAATTGTGAGTAACGTAAATAACATAAATATGAATACAACAAAATTTGGTACTTTAATAATTTGAAATGTCAAACAAGAATCAAAATACAATAAGATGCTAAATTATGTTTCCGAAGAGAGAATTGAGGATGCCACACACGTTGGATAGCAATGGAAAAGAAATTAACAACAAAATGTGGCAGCTAGACATGGTTGAAGATTAAGAGGTACTAAAAGAAGCATGTGAAGAAGTAAGGCCTAGCCATGAGGTGTGTTGAGTAATTGCCCTCCGTGAAAGTCTAATGAGGTTGATGAACCACCAGCTCAAGTTGAGTGTGAGACCATTTTAAATTTGTAGCCTCTCTTGTGCAATATCTATTGTTTTAGGTGTGTCTCATATGAAACGATCGAATAGGTTCAATTTAATTTTTTTCTATATGAAAGAATCTTTTGTATATATATTAAAGTTGAAGAATCTCTTATCGTATTGTAGTTTTGACATCTTCTTAGGATTGTTTTTTACTTTGAAAAAGATGGCTTCTCTAGTTATATCCTCCATATTTTCCTTAATGAGAAGGTGAGATAATTGCAAGTTGCGGTTTTTTTGGTTTCAGTACTTGTCTAAAAAAGAAGATTCTCACATTCACAAATTGCTATCAACATATACGACTGCATACAAATTTATAAGATGGCCACTTGTTTTAGTAATTAAAAAATGTTGAAATTTTTGTGATTGTATAAAAGTTGTATGATCTTCAAGTATTTAAATAATTTGGAATTGAGAGAGATTTACCATTTTATTGTCACGTAAAACTCAAACTCTTTACCTTGTCTTAATTTCAACATTAGATTGCACACGTATTTAATTAAACTAAATTCTCTAATCATTATTGTAAAGAGTCATTTTGTATTATATCAATCCCACGAAACAAACACACATCCTTTCCCTATCTAGCCACAATGGACAAATCTAAAAAAAAACAAATTAACAATAATGGAAAATTTGATTCCTATTTGGCTTACAAAACCAATTACCATAAAAGCAAACATTCCTTTTTACATCATCTCACATATACGATGTATATACAACACACACATATTATATATATGAATTGGCTTTACATACAATTCCACAAAACTTTATACATCACCAAGCTTACACTTGGTTTCTTCCAAGAGGGTTCTTTTTTTTTCTTTTCATTTTGGTGCATGATCCAATTAGTATTGGCTACCACTTTCAAAATCAACCACCATTGTTTAGCTAAAAGGAAAAAAAAAAATAGTGCACTTTATTGCAAAAGGCAACACATGCATTGAGAAGGAAATAAAGGGAGGAGAAGAGAGATTAATATATAATCTTTCTTTGGCTTTGGCTTTTGGTTTGATTTGTGGCTTTAATTAAGAGTTCCAATCTTAGGTTGGTCATGAGATGTTTTGACAAATATAGAATTTAGTGGTTGAGACATGAGCAGTGAATTTAGGTCTTTTTCCATCAAACTCAAAACCTAATCAACCATTAATTTATAATCCATTTATCAACATGCATTTGTTTTAATTAATTCGATATGATCAAAAAGTTAACTTGAGTTTAGTTTTTTTTATAGAGATTATTGTAATAGAATAATAACTTGGCTTATTATCTCGATTCTCCTTTACCTAAGTCGTTGACCATATATAAAATTGTCGTAGTTATAATCCCATCTGAATCTATGAACAAGCTAGCTAGAATCTATAATAACACGTCGCAGTACACACAGTTTGCATCATTTTCAAACTATTGTTAATAATAATATTTTTGAATATCTTTTCCATCGATCTCATCTTCCTGTTTTAACCACTAATTGTTTAAAATTTTAAAAAAATCAAGAGCCATAAAGAGCTTTAACATTCCTTTCTTTTATACGTTATGAAATAAAGTGATAATAAATAATACTATATACATTACTTTTATATGTTTATACACATACTTTTGTATGATCATAATCTTTTTCAACTTCTTTTACATGTAACTTAATCAGTTATATATCATACAAATAACTAAATTTAAAATTCAAGTACTTTAAACTTATTTTAATGTATGAAATCCCTTTGAATTTGTCATTTCTTTTACTTTCATTTTGAATAGTAGGGATTTTGTAGACATTGGAATAATGGGCCCTTTTTTGAAAAGGGAAATTTATGATTAAGACTGTATAAAAGTATATAATATAATGCCTCTGCCCCTTGTCTTCTTGGAAAGCCATCATACTTATACATCAATTCCTTATCTATTATTACTAAACCCTTCCTGCCGACTCGATACCAAGAATTTCTTGCTATCCACCGTTACAATTTCTTATACCGGAGATAGACATGGTTACCATTTTTGTTCCTAAATTTTGAGTATGTTACATTTTTACTTTAAAAAATTCTCGTACTATAGAAAATTTCAAATTATCTCAAATGATTGTTTATCATGTTTAAAAGTAGAGTGAGGTTCATATGTTTATGAAAATAAACTAAAAGAAGTATGGTTTTTGTACTACCAGTATGTTTTAGTTTTTCATTCATATGTTTCAGAAAGATAAATATTATTATATATAAAAAAGAAATTGCATATTGAAGTTCAAGAGAAAAAGTCACAAGACATCTAACGTGTTTGGTAGGTATAGTTGTAGGTTTGAATCTCTTCATTCTAATTGTGATGTCAACGTATTTTACTCATTTTTTATAATAAAAATACTTGTATAGAACTTAGGACTTTGGACAAAATTTAGGGCATTGCAACATATTATTATTGCATGTGATTGGGAGATGTCTTGAGAAGGTGGTGTAATTTAGGGTTTCAACTTCCAATACCAACAAAGAAGTTAGAGAAAAGAAATGATGGAATCGAACATGACCTAATTTTTTGAGCTCATCAACCACATGACCTAATTTTCCTTTCACATTTTTATATGATTGGGATATGGTATTTAATTGTTTTCCCCAAAGCCCTTTTCTTTATTGCACATTCTAGATAGAGACTTATTTGCAAATTGATACATTTCTATCTAAAAAAAAGAAGAAGAAGAAAAAAAACTCCCTCTCTCACACACATTCACAACATGTTGGGATGGACATTAGACTTTGGATGGTAATTTGGAGAGAACTAAATTAAATTTAGGGTTTAAACTACAATTGAACGGTTTTATTTCACTTTTGAAGTCTATAAAGAGGAAAGATCATGTTAATTATCGTTGAGCTAAGTTTAATTTAACTAATTATTGTTTCATCTGGTTTTAAAATCTTCAAAATATTTATATATTTTAATATAAAAACTTTGAAAAGTGGATTGTTGTGATTCACAAATTCTCAAACTCTCTATTTTAAATCTTGGAACTTTTAAAGTAATTATTTTTGTTCTAGTTATTATTTTCCCAAGGCTCTAAGATCCGACCAATTAATACTTATTTTTAAATTTTGTTAGTTTTAAATACATGCACATGTCAACATGTTAATGCAAAGTCTCAATTTATTTACTTATTTTAAGAAATCGACAGTTTGATCTCTCGTTCTTATAATTATGAAATTTTATTGGGAAGAAATTTTACATAGTACCAAACATGTTTCTACTCCAACACATAGTACTCTTGGGAAAGGGAAGAAAAAAAATTGATTTGAGATATTATTTAATCATTGGGTGATTAGTTAAATTATAAAATTTTTAATAATTTTATAATATGCATTTAAGGGTATAAAATTGTTGATCATATTCTTGTCTTTTTTTAATAATAATTTGAAAACAATTCTCTCTATAGACAAACAAATTTTGTTTCTTTGCCCTTACACTCTTTGTCTCCCATCTCTCATGCATAGATACCCAAAATAATATTCTCCTCATTCATTGTTTTCTCTTTCATTATTTTTCATTTTAAATAGGAATATGATCAAATATTGTATATAATTTATTCATGTTTTGAATGGAATTAAAACAATTTTTAAATTGATGCAAGATTCACAAAATAGTATAATAAAATAGAAAAGGTATCAATAATACACCTACTTTAATTTTTGTGTCAACAAGTCAGCTTAACTCAAGTAATATTAGTGTATGTTGATGACCTAATTCCTTTATCCGATTTATATTAAAAAAGATTCCAATTTTGTTTGACTTATAATTTTTATCAAATAAACGTTTTTAATTATCAATTTAAACTTTTCATTAAGATTACCTTTATGTTGATGTCAAAAAAAATTTTAACTGAGAGTTTAAATTTATTCACTTATGAAAAGTTTTTTACACGAAATTTTTTTCAAATGAAACGATGAATAGTGTAAATTGATACACATTTATAAAAATTCAGTGTTTAAATTAGTATATTTATTAGATGTTTAATTAGGACAATCTAAATTTAAAGTAGAACTTAATAAATACATACAAGTAGTTGAAACCACCAAAATGAACTCTAAATTACAAGAATCTAATTAGCATAAATCTCGCAATTAATTAAGTTAGGAGCTCGTCAATTTTGAGCTTAATTACTTAAAGCATTAACAATTTTTTTTCTTTAAACTTTTGAGTCCCCACACCAATCCTCTAATTTGTTTTTGAACTAACAAAATTGATAAATAAAGAAATTGCTTCATCCTTTAAAATTAAAATAATAACATGTATAACAATAGCTAAAAAAAATTACAACAAATTTTAGATTTAAGTTTTCGAAATGTCTAGACTATATCTCATCTCATGTGGGTCTATCACTAATGCAGTTTTTTATATTTATAACTTTTTTTGAAAATGACCTAAAAATGCTATATTTTTTTTTTCTCTCATCTATCCTTATACATTTTTGGTAAAGGTGAACTTAGCTGCATAAGCCCAACCTATATATTATTGGTTCATGATGGTTGATGGGCTTCCTTTGATGTTGTTTGATCAATGAAACTAAGTCTTAATAGTTTGACTTGAGCTATAACCTTGTTTAGGTTAGGTTTGATTTCAATTAAACTCAAACCTTTATATGTTGCTTCATATGCTCCCCTAAATTTAGTTTATATTGAATTGCACAAAGTCAAATAACACTATCAAATATTATTTCACGGTTGGGTTGAGAATTAGGATACAAAATTTGTGAAGAAAGAGGAATATAACAAAATCTAATACTAATAGATCTTAGAAACCCTTTATATAAATTATAATTAATTACTTGAAAGAGGAAGTCAGGATGGCCGAGTGGTCTAAGGCGCCAGACTCAAGTTCTGGTCCTCTAACGAGGGCGTGGGTTCAAATCCCACTTCTGACATTCTTTTTCTTTTCTATTTTTCCAATCTCTTAAACGGCAGTCAACAACGTCGTTTTTCTAACTTTCTTTTCTCCATTGAACAAAACGTTGCCGTTTTCAATCAATACTATAATTCTTTTTTTCAACTTAATATTTTTTCTTACTTTTTAAAATACAAATTTTAGATTTTGAAGTGTTATGTTTTTTAAGGGGATTTTTTCAAAAATAGAAAAAATTGAAAAACTATTTACACTCTATAGAACGAAACCACTAAAAGACAAATTTTATTACACTTTATTTTTTTCATGAAGTCTAAATATTTTGTTAAATGTTCATTTTTTTTTAATTTTTCTTTTAGAAATAGCAAAATATTGAAACTATAGCAAAATTTATCAAAAAAATAGTTATAAAAAGTTCTTTTTTTTGCTATTTTTTACTTGTAAATTTTAAATTGCTTTTGTTTTTTAAAGCGGAAGAAGATGTGTGTAGATAAGTCAAATTAGGGCTATACCAAAATATTACTTGTTTCAGAATGTTATATTGTTTTGATTTTCTTTTTTCAATATTTAGTACTTTTCTTTTCCTTTTCTAATGCACACTTTGATAAGTGATGTATGTAAAATTTTAGTTAATACACTTCAAATAATTATGATGTTAAGTTTTGAATTCATTTAAATAGTGATGGAAATCATAGAAGTTGAATTATAAAGATAGGTAGAAAAATGAGCCAAATTGTTTACAAACATATCAAAACTTGATGTCTATTAGCAATAGATGGTGAGACACCGATAAACATCTATCAATGCTTATGAAAGTATAAATGTTTACTAGTGTTTATCTATTTCTATCATTAATAGATTTATATTTATAAATATTTTCTACAGATTTACCATTTTACGATAAAACTTTTTCTTGACCTTCACTGTAAAAGTCTCACCATTAGAACCACAAACAATAACTTGTTATCAAAAGACCCTTACTACTTCCAATGGCAACATCAAAATTTGCCTTAAAAGGCCCTGTAGGAGGGGTTGTCCAAGTAGTCTTTTTCAGAGGAAGGATCTTCACAGGCAATGACGAGCTTGGTTGGCTGGCTGGCTATCATACCACTCGGTAGAAAGCACCCATGCAACAGGATGTTTTAAGAGAATATTGGAGTGTCACCTTGCAAGACAATGCCAAATAGAGGACAAAATAAGGGAGAAAATCCTCAAATCTTGACAATTGAGATGCATTATCGTTGTAAATGGTATAACAGAGACATAGACAGACTAGGAAACCAAGAAGACTAAAATATTTCTACTTCCTCCACAAAACCAAAGAACATGAATATTAGATTCAAATCCACAATAACATAAAGAGCACATCCAAACAGATGTATACAA
>JBBPDI010029392.1:0-22214 GCA_037974545.1 Cucumis variabilis
GCATTACATTCAAGAAAACATCTATCCTACACTCTCTTGGGTTCGACACCCGTGCTTACACCTATCTACGGTAAAATTCAAGGGCAAACTACAAATAATTTTTTGTCAAAGCGGTTTAGGTAAGTATCCTTCACAACCACTTTAATTTCTGAACATAAATGCATTGATAACAACCTTACCTATATATTTTGCATAATTCTTTACTTTTTGTATATCAATTTCGATCTTGTCAGTGGACTATTAAATTATCTTTCTAACTTAACCAATTTGAGCTTCAGATTCCACTTCTACAATTCAAACTACACAAAACACCAGAACCTCTCCAACTTCGCATCCAAACCTAATGTTCTGCCTTCACCTTTGAATTTCATCACTTTCTCATTAGTTGCAGCTCGAGCATCCTTCATAAACATTGTAAGAAATTGAAATATATTTGTAACCTGATAAATCTAGACTTTTAACTTCTTTTGTGTAGCTTAGAATCAACCAAATACCAGTAGCTTATTGGATAAGCCAAAAATCTGCTTTGGTTGAAGAATTCTTTCAAAATTCTTGATCTTCTTGAGCATCTGTCACACCCTACCCCAAGATTACTTCATACAACCATGTGGAGGCATGACCGCCTAGACATTAAATGTGAATCTCTCAACGAGATAGCACACAAAATGTCTAGTAAGCGGAATAAACACAACACCAAACTTAATGCGAGATGAGAACTCATTTTGAAATAATAACAAGACTTCATTGATATTTGATAAAGTGATACATCTACAACAAGTACAAGAGTTTCTTTAAATTGAAAATATACAAATCTCAAAACAACACTTCTTCTGCTCGTTTAACTCTACATGTTATGCGAGTTGGTAGTGGACACTACCAAGACGATGCGATTAATTATGCATGATACAATAGGCAATCAAGACGGCAAGTCAAACGTTGGATGTCCTTTATTACCTAGGAAGGAGGGGGGGGAGGGGGGGAGAATGAAAAAACATTTGAAAGACTAGACAAAAATGTCTACAGAGTGAGGTTTTTCACCAACACATTTAGTGAATACATTTTAGTTGCAACACATTGCAATTCTTTTTCACATAACGATGTGATAGAAATAGTTATGGGTTTCAATAGTAAATTTTGAGTTCAAATCAAATAATCTCAACGAATTAGGCAATTTATACAATTCAAATCTCATTAATAATATTTATAAATCATATGAAAATCATTTCCTTTCAAATCATTCATAAAAGCTCACATCGTATAGGAACACATTCCCCATAACGCATTATATAAATCATATTGCAGAATCATTCTGCATGCTTAATTACATCTTTGCACCCTTCCTCATCTCAAGCGTTTACCATAGTCTTTTGTTGAGTTATGAATGTGTGGAGTGATCTCAATGCAACAACAAGTCTCCATCAATTCCATCATGTATAACGCATTTTCCAATGTCAGATCACACAGCATACAATGGGAATTCTATACCAGATCACACAGTAAGAATATGACATCCTATCCTAGATTACACAACAAGGATAAGGTATCCCACATCAGAACACACAACAAGTGTTATTTATCACATCGCGTAGGGTACCAAAGTTCATTTCATCTCAACATTCCAGTTCATTTTAAATTTCCAATAATTTATAAACCAAATTCATTTTAAGAATTTGAAAACATAAAAGAATCATGAAACTCAAGAATTCAATGAAGAAATATATATTCAAACATATTGGAAATTCTTTTAGTTTTAAAACATTTTAAGAAGAAACCACTGATCTTTTGTACAAATACAAGTTATTATGGCTTCTTAGGTCGAATAATGGGACCAAAATGCTTGGTAATTATGTTAAAACACGTAGCTTATAGTGAAAATTCATAAATATTTAGAAATACACTCTACACAAGTATCCATGCCTATTTCACCTGTTTTCAGTGTTTTAATGATAGATAAAAGAAGAAGCTAGTGAATAACACAGGAGCACGTGCAAAGATTAATGCGAGAAGACCTCGTTTGGCAAGTACAATTTCTAGGTGAGGATCTATGCCATCACGCGAGGAAGGTGTAACAACCCGAATTTTGAGGTATTTTATCTTAATCAGATTGCCTTTTATTTAAGGTTTTTTAAATTTTGTTGGATGTTGTTATATTATAGGATTGAAGAAAAAGAAAAGAATTAAGAACTTGATAAATAAAAGTAATAATAATAATAGTTATTGTTTATTATAATAATAATAATTATTATTATTTTATAAAATAAAATAAAATATTCTTTTTCCTTCTCTTCATGTGTGCCCCCCATTTTCATCTTCTTCTTCTTCGTCTCATATCCTATTCCAGCCACCTTCCATTTGTTTTGTTTTTTTCCTTTTCCGATCGCCATAGTCATCGACCACTTCTTTTCGATCGCATACTGCTTCTCGTTTGTAAAGCCATCGTCGAGTGCATCCTGCTACAGCTGACAACAACTTAATCAAATCACGTCCTATCGGGTTGAGCCAGAGCGTCGTTCCTTCCTGCATCTGCTGTCGACTTTAATCTGTCAAGCCATCACCTCACGTAATCGCGTTTCTCCATCCATCCGACCCAATTTCCCTCGCATCCATCAGTTGCGTGACTCCTCATCTTTGAGTCGCGGATTACAAGCCAACCCATGCTCAGATCCATTTGGTAAGGATGAAAATGATGGGTTTTAAGGTTCTGCATTGTAAATACATTGAGATGTGATGTTTGTTTAATTGGTCAAATTGATGTTTATTCTTGAAGGCGATATTGGTTATTTAGTGTTAGGATCCTTGAGTTTTGCAATAAGCTTCATTGGAGTTCGATTCTTCACTTCTTGGGTAAGTTATGGAATTTACATATAGGGTAAATTGAATGGATGAAATTATTTAGAAAGATGTTGATTTTATGTTTGTTTATGCTTAGGATTTGATTTATTTGATTTAGTTTGATTGAAGAACTTGCATAAAAGTGAGGTAAGGGTTCCTACTACTGGACTCAACGATGCAATTGAGATGTATTGTCTATATGGATCCCGCTAAACTAAGATGTACTGACTGATATGAAAATTTATACTTGATGACTGTTTAGCTGTATGAATTTAATTTAACTGAGATGGACTGACTGATACGTATACTTGGTTATAATGACTAAACTGAGAAACTTGAGTCGATTAAGTTGCAAGTTGTTGGCTGTTATGTTAGGGCATAGGTAGTGTCCTGTAGGTAGGATTAATGAACCAAATTGAATTGACTGAATTGAGGAGAGCGATGCTTATGTATAAGTTGATTCGTTGAGGAACCGTTCTGATAATGTTTGATTATGTGTTGGATTGTATAAATTGACTATAAATGTGTTGAACTGAAAGAATGAAACGATGGTAGTTTGAATTGTTATCTGTTTGACTGATTAAAAATGCTAGATTTGGACTGAGGGGAAATTGTTAACTTTATCTATAGGGTAGTGTGCCTTGCAGGTGTCCTACGGGATCACCATCTGTTGTGCATCCTTCGGGAGCACTAGACTGACATGTGCTTTCTGTAGAGCACTAGACTTATATATGTGTCCTTCAGGACATTAGACTGATTATGTGTGTTCCTACGAGATCACAAGACTGTTAAAGTGTAGGGCACCCCCAATAAGAAGATAACAGTATTTATTTTTCCCTAGCAAGACTAGTAGTGGATCTCTTACTGGGTATGTTTATACTCACCCTTTTATGTTTAACTTTTCAGGAAAAAACAAGGGAGGTAGACCGACGAGGGACAAGAAGGAGACGTAATTTCCATAGGGGAAAAGTCCTTCAAACTGCTTCCGCTTTATGTTTTTGTTTTTACTTAGTAATCGAGATTATTTTTGGTTTTCATGATTGAACTTTCTTTATTATCGATATTTTGTAAACTTTCAAAATTTTGTTTGAATTAGGGCTTGAATATATATAAAAACTAAAGTTTTACTTAATTGATTAAGTTTTATGTTTAAAATATGAGTCTAGTGTTAAAGTAACAACTTCAGCTTAATTCGAAAAGTTGGGTCGTTACAAAAGGTTCACTAGAAGACAAGAATGATAGTTGGAGTTGATGTGACTTGACAAAGGCTGCAATTGACGCTGACATGATCAGGAGAATAGAATTTTCTATCAAAAGTTGTCTATAAAAATGACTTCATCTTTGCCAAGCAAAGGTGTGCCTGAATGGGTCAAAACCTAGAGAGCTGGCGGAAAGGACTAGCCTTTCCACCGTCTGTAAAAGTCTGTCCTTCTTCTTCTTCGGTCGGTTTGTAAGTGAGAGCTTAGGGACAGGGTAGAGAAGATTCCAACCCTAACTTTTAATGTTCCTTCTCTTACTTTCCATTTTTATATTTTGTTGTAATGTAAAATGTTCATAATGTAAAGTGGCCTAAGGCCTAGATTCTTTAATATATTACATGTTTATACCTTTTCAATCAAGTATTTCTTTATTGTTCATCTGTCAATGTGTTTTACGTAGTTTATGCTTGTGATAAGTTCCTGATAAAAAGTCTGATTATCAAACTTATCACATTAGTTAAGCTATAATAATCACTTGGCCAGTGTATGTCGCCAACTACTCGTGAGAGTAAGAAGCAAAAACATTGCTAATGCGCCAAGGAGGAGTTCGAAGACAAACTCCACCTTGGAGAGATAACTTCCACCACTTGTGTCTCAAAAGAAAAACAAGTGTGGGTACTTGGCATTGATAACTTGTGTAAATACAAGTTATTATGGCCTTTTAGGTAGAATAATGAGACAAAAATGCATGATAAGAGTGCAAAATGCGTAGCTTATGTTGTAAATGCATAATTATTTACAAATAAACTTTACATAAGCAACAAGCCTACTTTATCCCGTTTTTAGTGCTAAATGCAGGATTATCAACAAAAGAAGAAGCTAGCGAATCACAGAGGAACTCACGAAAACTAAGCGAGAAAACCACATTAAAATGCGAGAAGACATTCGCTAAAAGACAAATGTGGTAGAGGGAGTTGACATGACTTTACAAGATTGACAACTTTCAGCACTGACATGTTCATAAGATTTGATTTTTCACCTAAATCTTTCTATAAAAAGGAACTTCATCCTTTCCATGAAAAAAAGAATAGATGTCTGAATGGACAAGCCACTAGAGGTCTAATTGGGCCAACCTCTCACTTGAAGAGGTAGGTGGAACCTTAGAGAGTTGATGGAAAGGAGTAGTCTTTCCACCACCTGTAAAGTGTTCCTTCCTCTTCTCAGGTCAGTTGCAGAGTGAAAGCTTGAGAGTTGAGTGAAGAATAGTCCATCACCCATTCCTCCCTAACTTGTGTCACTTTTATTTCTTACCATTATTATATTTCTTTAATTGTATCTATTCATATTGTACAACGACCGAAAGCCTTCACTCTTTAATACAATGTATGTTTACACCTTACTTAGTCTATCCATCTCATTATTATCCATATGTCCTTTTATTATTTATAATATAGGTTTATGATACATTCTTGATAAGAAACTTTACTTAGAATTCATAATGTGTTAGTTGAGCTATTTTCATCACTTGGCTAGTGTATATCGCTAACTACTCGATAGGGCAAGTGATAATGCATAGAAATGTTCACTATTATAGCCCTTTTATTAGAATAATGAGGTTAAAACGTATAAGAAGATGATCAGAATGCGTGACTCATGTTGTAAATTCATAAATATTTAGAAATACAGCTTACATAAGTATCATATCTGTTTTACGCGATTATCATGTTTAAACACAGGATAAGTGAAAAAAGAAGAAAGGAGAAAATCACACAAGACATCTTGCGCAAAGGCTACAATGGGATCTAGCTTGGCGATTAACAACCTCAAGCAAAGAACCACGATATCACGTGAGGAAAGCTCACTAGAAGGCAAGCATGATAGTTAGAGTGATGTCAGCGCTGACACACTCAGAGGAATAGAAGTTTCTCATCGAAAAGTAACCAATACAAGCATTTCGTCCTCACCAAGAGAAGGGATTTTGAATGGATCATTAGAGGCTTTCATGGGCCCGTTTAGAGAGCTTGTAGCTGGGATAGAGAAGAAGAAGGCTACTCCTTTCGGTCTCCTAACTTGTAACATTACTCCATGCCCCTATTTCGCATTTAAGTTTAATTACATTCTTTATATTTTGTGTTGCACATATTGTATATTGGCCAATGACCTACATTCTTTGCATTTCTTTAAACACACATAACGTCTCAATCGAACATCTCTATACTTTCCATCTGTTGGTGTATTCATTGTAGCTTGGACATATGATAAGTTCTTGATAAGAAGAATTGCTTATAAGCTATATCGTGTTAGTTGAGCTAATTGCATCGTCGGGCCAGCGTTAGTTACCAACAACCCAAAAGGGAAACTAGCTAGAACCTAATTTACGCAAGCGAGGAAGATTTCCATCTCTCCTCGTAAGGTTATTCCTAACATTTGCATCCTAAAAGGAGAGCAATTGTGGGCAGTGATACTGAGAGGTAGGAATCCTTAATCACAGAAGCCTATATGATTTATAAGTAAATCCTTCTAGATATAACTCACAAAGTCGTACTTAGTCATATGAATCTCCAAAAGCAACCAAGTGTGGTATATAATGACTTTGAGAGAAGCATGTCATAATCATAAACATGGTTTAGTGAGTTACTTCGCATTCAACTTATCACATTATTTAGTTGCACGATATTATGTAGACATTCCTCCATTCATTTCTCTTAGACAAGTTAGTTTGCATTATCACACCTTGTTCTGAGCCTTACTTTATAGACTCTTGCTGTGTAGTTAGCAAGTCTTACATTTGTTATTATTTAATTCTTTCAATTAGCTTAAATGATAAGAGGATACTAGAACTAACGTCTGTAAACAGTTCCCTGTGTTTGACCCTAGATCACCCAGTAAACCTGCTTTCTCGCTTGCAGTTGGACAAGAATAGGAAAACTTGTACTTAACAAAGACTTATGCATCATGCGATTAAGAGACACATAGTGAGCATGTTACATTCTATGATCATGACCCATGGTTCATTGCCTAGAATTGAAGCATGCTATATAGAGAGTTACGGTGAGCACATTATGCCCAATGACCTAACTTAGTGACGTATTGCAGTTGCACTAGACACACCAATTATTGAGTCCAAACACAACTAAGTAGCAAGTAGCAAGGATATGGCTAACACATGTAATGAAGAGTTTTCTCCTCTGCGAGATAGCTTCCATTATTTGTATCCCAAAAGGTGAACAAATGTGACCAATAGGCGTCGAGAGGTTGTTATCCTTAAACACAAAGTTGTACAAGTTTTAAAGGTAAAAAATTCTAGATATACCTTGTTTGGTTTGACTTAGTTATTTGGATCTCGATAGGAGACCAAATGTGACATTCAATGACTCTAAGATGAGCAAGTCTTAATCATAAACTAACTAATCAAGCTATATCGCATTCAAGTGATCATATAGCTTATTCGTCTGGTAGTATTAGACATTCCTTCACCCTCTTCTTTAATACAAGTTAGTTCACGTTCACACAATCTTAACCACTTTATTAAATTTTCTTTACAGCGTCCTTTAGGTGTACATAAAAAGATTTAGAATACTTCCATTCTTTTATATTTTTCTATTATTTTATTCTTTTATATCGCCTAATTAAGAAGTAGACTCTAGAATTAAGCTTTGATATCAATTCCCTGTGTTCGACCCTAGTTCATCCACGAAAACCTATTATTTCGCTTACACTTGGACAAACAATAGGAAAACTTGTACAACGAGGACTTATCATTGAAGGAGGATATTGGGAGCATTTTGTATGCATTGATCATATCCACTCACATGATAAAGAGATTCATAAAGAGCATTTTGCATGCAATGATTCTGATCAATCAATGACATTATGTGATCCGAAGACGTTAAGGCTTGGTAGAAAAGAAGAAGGACAGAAAGTTGAGGGAGCAGGAAGAGCTCCTCAACACGACAGAAAAATTAGCTCTCTCTACAGAGAAGAGCAAGGATAGGAGAAACATCTCAAAGAGTTCTGCAAGGAGTTCAGAAAAGAGGTGGACAAGATGAGCCCACTAGAGGATAATGTGGGTGAAGAGCAATCAAGGAAGGAAAAGGTGTGAAGAAGTCAAAGCGCCAAAAAAGCAAGCGAAGAAAGCAAAGTCTCGGCAACAAGATGTGATCCTAGAGGTGGAAAGGGAGGATGTCCTTTCATAGGACATAAGCAAGCAATTAATAATAGAAAAAGGGCTCTTTCCATTTGAGGGTCAATTACCACCTTCACTCGCATCACCCATTAAGGCATTAGGATTGCAAGAATTCTTTAGAGGGGTGAACGCGATAAGACCTAGTGTGATAATTTATTTTACAATAGTGAGTTCAACACGAAGAAGCATTATGCCATTGTAAAATGAAAGAAGGTGAACTACGAGCCAGAAACTATAAATACGCTATTTAAGTTGAACCAAATCGCAGTATGACATTCTATCTTCAGAGAACCAAAAGACCGCAACATGCAAGATTCGTTGACAAAGTTGCCTGGCCTGGGGCAAAATGTAATGTAATAAGCAACGGAAAGTACCAACTCTTCTTGCATAACATAAAGACGACTGCCAGCATTTGGCTGATGTTCATAAAGAAGAAGCTCATGCCCACGCAACACAATAGCAAAATCTCCTTGGAAAGAATAATGCTTGTATATTGTATCATGGAGGAAATACTTGTGGACGTGGACGAGATTATTTTCAAGCACATCAAAGCCAAGTTACAACATCTGCAGGGACAAAAATCCTTCCCATATTTGATCGAGAGGATTTTTATGAAAGCATGCCCCGAGCTTGAGAAATCACCATAAATAGCATGTGTTAAAGAGGGAGTGTGTAACGCAGCCAACCTCAGCCGCATCTTTTCACTCCACAAAAGTAAAGCCACAACCAAAAAGCTAAAAACGTGAGATGAAGTAAAAGCAAAGGCTGGATGCAAAGTGGATGAAAAAAAAGAAGAAGAGGAGGCCTCAAGCTCAAAGAAAAAGACTTTAAGGACCCTTTACCTCACGCTTCCGTAATACCCCTAACCACCACACCAACCAGCTCACCCATCAAATCCAAAGCTCCAAAACAAGGGCTAAAATCATTTGAACATCTCCACCATCTTCGTTGAAATCCCAAACGCCTAATTCTCCCTTGTAGACCCATAAGGCCAAACCCATAGAATCTAAATCACCACTCCCTCTCATAATCCAATTTGATATATCCTCCCTAAGGCGAGAACTAGATAACTCTCTCACCTTAGTGACTTTTGAACCAACCAACCAACCTAAATGACCTGGACTAGAGAATTCAAGCTGAGAGGAATTTCAGAACTAGTTCTCGAACCCCACAACATTTCTTACTGATGCATTCAAAGAGTAAGAAGATAAGGTGGACAACCCAAAATTATCCTCGAAAAGAAAAGAGTCAATAGAAGAGATCATTGATGACCCACTTCAAAGGAAAACATAAACATGCCCTGAGGTAGATGGCGAGACAAATCTTCCCTCACCGTCAAAAGAAATTAGTAAGCCTTTGCGAAAAGGCAAGGAAAGGGCAGTAAAATAAAACAAAGAAGAAGTTGACACAGATTACACTTTCAAATTCATCGATGAGCATGTTTGTAAGGCTATCAAGAGTGGATTTAAAGATGTAACCAAATGCCAGAGCAACCTACACGAAATGAATTTGCAAAATCAAAAACAATTATTTGATTTAGAACTAAAGTCCGATAACGCAAATGCCCATCATCTGACTTAGATTGAAGGACTCCAAGCTACAGTGCAAGAGCTAAGAACACAAAATATAGAGCTCAAAGCACAAAATCAATTGATCATGGTGATGATAGAACAATCTGCCAAATGCAACGATGTGTAATTTAGAGCTACATTTAGATACCTTCACGCAACAATTTGTAGCATAACTCCAATGTCTAAGGATCCCCAAGAGGTAGCAACACCCCTGACATAAAACGACACTGCAGTACGTGACGGAGCAGAACCCTCTCAACCGTCGCCTCAATAGTAAACTTAGAGATGGATACTTTATTTTGGGTCTTACATTTTAAAATTGTTATTTCTTGACTTATGTAATTGTTATTTCTTTGTACGTATTCTCTTTGCAATGAAAATTACAACTTTTGATATAATTCTTTTGCCTTTAATCTTTCTTGTCGCAAGCTTGGCTTCCCGCTTTTTAGTACACTAATTTTTCCTTGTGATTCAGTGGCACTTCAATGAAATAAAATATGTGAAATAAAGTTTCATTTGTTATTTTGGCATTAAACTTGTTAAGGGACCTTACTTAGGAAAGATTTCTAGAGTTTATTAGGTGAGCAAGCTTTACCTCAAACCACTTTTGTAAAAAAAAATTCTACGAATAATCTTATCATTCACTCTTAGCAATGAGGACATTGCTAACCTCTAAATTTGGGGGTGTGCGAGGTCCATGTTAAAGCTTTTGAAACTTACGGAAATCCTCTTAAAACGTTAAAACACAAGGCATTTTAACAAAAGTTGAAACAAAGCCAGAAATGTGAAAATCTTAAAATTTTGTATTCTGTTTTCAATCTTAATAACAACCCCTATGTTGCCTCATTTCTCAAAAATAAGAAACACAGCTTCAAAAGTAAAACAATCAGAGAGTGAGTAATAAGAGGCGATAAGAGTTACAGTTGAAGAGAGAAACAAACTCATAGAGTACCTATGATTTTTCACTCAACACCCAATCCAATGAAAATATAATAAAAAGTATTTCTTTCGTTAATAAATTGATTCAACTTTTTTTAAAAAAAAATTTAGCCATTTCTGAAGTTGAAAATAAGAGTTACTATGGAGAATGAACAAAGGTATTTTGAGTATTAAGCTTGTCGCATCCTGAACTTAGAAATATTTTCATAGCAAGAAGTACGCGATGAGAGTAAATGTTGAATAATTAATAAAACTTGTTCGCGTTTTAAGAAATGTTGAAACACAGAGGGGAAGGTGAGTTGTTAAGGAGGAATTGTGCTTGAGGACAAGCATAATATGGGTAATGCTTGAGGACAAGTATTATTCTAAATTTGGGAGTGTGATAATGTCTATAAATATCCATTATTATTGCTTCTTTTATTAGAATAATCAGGTCAAAACTCATAAGAAGATGATCAGAATGCATAACTTGTGTTCTAAATGCATAAGTATTTGAAAACATCTCACGCAAGGACTACGCGATAGGGAACTCATATGGTTATTAATGTTTCCAGGAGAGGAACAACTTTATCAAGCGAGGAACGGTCACTAGAAGACAAAGAGTGGAAGTTGGAGCTGATGTGATATGTAACAGACACTTTTTGATGGATGGCTTTGACAAGTTCAGAAGAATAGAAGTTTTCCTCCCAAATGTTGCCTATATAAAGCCATCTCCTTCAACCTAGAAGCGAACGCCTAAATGGGCATAGTGCCTGAATAGGCCAAAACACTAGAGAGTGGTAGAAAGGAGTAGCCTTTCCGCCATTTGTAAACATTTTCTTCATCTTCTCCGATCAGTTATAAAAGCGAGAGCTTGACTCCTAAGCAGGGAAGAATCTACAGTCCCACCGTTCCCTAACTTGTAATATTCTTCCATTCTCTTTCCTCTCCATTTTTATACTTCTTTGTAATGTATATTGTTCATATTGTACAATGGCCTAAGGCCTACATTCTTTATATATATATTAGATGTTTATACCTTTTCAATCCATCATTTCTTCACTTTTCATTTGTCAAAGTGTTATTAGTAGTTTAAGTTAGTGATAGTTCTTGATAAGAAGTTTAGCTTATTATACTTATAGAATTAGTTGAGTTATATTCATCGCTTGGCCAACGTCAATCGCACTTACCCGAGAGGACAAGTAGCAAGGATGAGGCTAGTACGCGCAAGGAGGAGTTTGGCCACAAACTCAACCTTTAGGAGATAACTCTCATCATTTATGTCCCAAAAGGTGAACAAGTATGAACATTAGGCACCGAGAGATGTCATTCTTAATCGCAAAGTTCTATTAGTTTTATAAGTGAGTTCTTCTAAATATATCTTGCATAATCATACTTAGTCATGTACATCTTGAAATGACACTATGTGTGACGTTTAACGACTTTAAAAGGAGAACAATTTAACTATAAGCTGGTTGAGTAAGTTATATCGCATCAAACCTCTTGCATTGCTTAATCTCCTAATAGTGCGTAGACCTTCCTCCACTCTTTCTCGCATACAAGTTAGTTTGCATAATATTCCTTCTCACATCCACTTATCTTGCTTTAAAGATTCTCTAAGACATAAATAGTTTTAATCCACAATCTGATTATGTTATACTTTAGTTAGTTAATTCTTATATCGACTAACTAATGAGTAATTCCCTAGAACTAAAGTCTACAAACAATTCCCAGTGTTTGACTATAGATCATCCATGTAAACCTACTGTTTCACTTGCACTTGACCAACCAGTAGGAAAACTTGTACTCAACGAGGACTTAACTATGATGTGTTAAAGAGGTACATTGTGAGCATTTCTCATGCTATGATCATGACCAGTGACTTCTCGCCTAAAATTAAGCAAACAACACAGAAATACATGGTGAGCACATTACGCACAATGATCCTACTTAGTGACGTATTGCATCTGCGCTATACACACACATAATTATTAAGTCTAAACTAACAAGCAAGTTTTTGGTGTCGTTTTTGGGGAATTCATTTATAGATGTTAGAGTAGAGTCTTACTTTGAATTTGGGCAAAGCATTTGATTTTGATGAATCACGTGATCAGCCAAAAATCGCATGAAGAGGTTCAAGGTATTGGAGTAATTTGTGATTGCTTAAACCCACCCCAAGATCAATGTATCTTTCGGTAGACAGCCAAGAGGATTATGAATGGATGCGTTCTAGCAAATGAAGATGTGAACCTCTATGAAGACGTCGAAGAAAGTGTCCCCACATGAAGTTGGTGAGATTTGTATTTCACTTAGCCACGTGATAAGGACCAAGAAAGATCATGTAAGCCTTGAGAAGAATGATTGGGAGTAGAGAAGCCGTGCGAAGAATGATTAGGAGTAAAGACTTATTGCGATGACCAATCATGATGTAGAAAGTCATAATGTGAATGATTAGCAAAGTTTAGGAAGCTATTTGGAGCAAAAGCGATGATACCACAATTCCTCCTCGCCAAAGTACCTGAACGCGTGGATGCACCTATAATGTATAATTCTTCCAATATTTTTAGAATTGCAACCTTATATTGGTGTCCATATTTACTTATACTCTTATACCTCCGTAAGTAATTCTTTTATATACTTGTAAATCAGTTTTGTATTCAACTTTGTATATCTTTTAATCTTACAATAGGGAGCGCAAGTTTTGTAAAAAAATTTAGTAGGTGAAAAATGTTAAGGTTTTGAGCGATAAAGCCATCTTCCAGGGAGTTTGGGTCAAAATGTAGTAAGTGTTTTGTTCTTTTCGCAAGGTTTTGAGCAAAAGGGTTGCATTTTAATTAGTGTTTTGGAGAATTTGAAACGTTTCATTACTTTTAAAATTCAAATTTTAGAAGTAATGATTACAAGCTGCCCTCAAAATTTTAAATGTCATGTCAGGATATCAATTCTCAATTAAAATGCATGATGTTAACCTTGCGGTAACCAAGCCTTAATTCGAGTTAACGATCTTTTTAGAAATCCCTCCAAAACCCTAATTACAATCTTTTTGCCACACAAGTACTTTCAAGCTCTCAGTTTCCTTCAAGCATGTCGATCATCTTTTCTGACAAGCAAAGTAACAATAATGTCCTTTCCCTTTACTTTCTAGACCATTCCCTTTTCTATTTCGTAACAATGGTTGGAGATAAGGAATTTGAGAAAACTGAGAAGAAAGAACTAGAATTAATACGCTCTGATGGTCTTGTGTCGGAGCAAGCTCAACCCACTTTCGTGCCTCGCCCCAAAGCCCTACCCAGTTGAAGTGAAATCTTTAGAGCAGAGGGCCTTAATCCTTTCAACTTCTAGGGTAGAGAAATACCTATGACGGAGAAAAACATAGAAATTATGTTGGGGTCATTCCTTGAAGAAAAGAATAAAAGAGAAAGGTTCAGATAATTAGCTAAGACAAAAGAGAAAATAGGAGAAGAAGAAAAAGGAAAAGAAAAGAAAGGGAATTGAAGGAGATTGGTGATGAAGAAGAAAGAGAAGTATTTGAAGACGAGGAATGCGAGAAGGCAGCTTCCTCGCCTACTGCTGACACTGAATTTGGGAGGTTGGTGAAAGAAACTCAAAAAAAAGAAGGAAAATGTTAAATTTGAGCTACATAAAACTAAAGATCAAGCCAAAGGCATTAGGGCATTAGCAAAAAAGAAGACGGAAAGAAAGTTGAGGGAGCAGAAAGAGCTCCTCAACACGATTGAAAAATTAGCTCTCTCTATGGAGAAGAGCAAGGCTAAGGAGAAACACCTCGAAGAGTTTTGCGAGGAGTTCAGAAAAGAGGTGGACGAGATGAGTTCACTAGAAGATAATATGGGCGAAGAGCAATCAAAGAAGAAAAAGGCGTTAAGAAATCAAAGTGCCAGAAAGCAAAAACTCAACATGAAATGGGAGCCTAGAGGTGGAAAGTGACGATGCTCTTTCATAGGACATAAGCAAACAAATCATAATAGAAAGTGATAAGACCTGATATATGTGAGGTGGTAAGTGAAATGGGAAAGTGAAATCATAATAGAAAGTGAAATGGGAGCCTAGAGGTGGTAAGTGAGGGTCAATTACCACCTTCACTTGCATCACCTATCAAGGCATTAAGATGACAAAAATTCTTCAGAGGGGTGAATGTGATAAGACCTGATGTGATAAATTTATTTTACAGTGGCAAGTTCAACACGAAGAAGCATTATGCTATTGTAAATGGGAAGAAAGTTAACTACATGCTAAAAACTATAAATGCACGGTTTAAGTTGAACCAAATCGTGGTAGGACATCCTATCTTCAGAGAACCAACAGATCACAACATGCAAGATGCATTAGACAAAGTTTCCTAGCCTTGGGCAAAATGGTACGTAACTAGCAACAGGAAGTACCAGCTCTTCTCGCATAACATAAAGATGACTGCCAGCGTTTGGCTGATGTGCATAAAGAAGAAGATTATTTCCACGCGACACGATATCACAATTTCCTTGGAAAGAATAATGCTTATATATTGTATCATGGAGAAATACCTGTGGACGTGAATGAGATTATCTGTGAGCACATCGAAGCTTGGTTACAACATCTGTAGGGACCTAAACCCTTCTCGTGTTTAATCGAAAGGCTTTGTTTGAAAGTATGCCCCGAGCTTGAGCAGTCACCATAAATAGCATGCATTAAAGAAGGAATGTGTAATGTAGCCAACCTCAACTGCATCTTTGCACTCCACAAAAATAAATCCACAACCAAAAAGCTGAAACGCGAGATGAAGTGATATCAAAAGCTGGACGCAAAGTGGGTGCAAAAAAAAGACAAAAGAAAAAGAAGAAGAAGAAATTGAAAGAAAATGGCAAGGTGAGGAGGAGGCCTCAAGTTAAAAGAAAAAGAGAATCTTAAAGGCCAAGGACTCTAAGGACCCTTTGCCTCACGCTTCCGTCATACCCCTCACCACCATACCAACCAGCTCGCCTACCAAATGCAAAGCTTCTGCAATAAAAGCCAAAATTGTTCGAGCATCTACACCATGTCCGTTCAAATCCCAAGCATTTAATTCTCCCTCGCAGACCCATAAGGCCAAACCCTTAGAATCCAAATCGCCAACCCCTCCCATAATCCAATTTGATCTATTTTCTCCAAGGTGAGAACTGGATAACTCTCTCGCCTAAGTGAATTTTGAACCAACTAACCAACCCAAATCACCTGGCCAAGAGAATTTAAGCAAAGAGGAATTTCAGGACTTGCTCTTGGACCCCACTGCATTTCTTACTGATACGTTCAAAAAGCAAGAAGATAGGGGCAGACAACCCAAAGTTATCCCCAAAAAAAAGAGCCCACAGAAGAAATAATTGATGACCCACTCCAAAGAGAAACAGAAACGAACCCTGAGGTAGATGGCAAGATGAATCTTCCCTTACCATCAAAAGAAATTAGTAAGCCTTTTTGAAAAGGTAAGGAAAGGGCGGCGAAAGAAGACAAAAAGAAGGTGACACATATTACACTTTCAGATTCATCGATGAGTACATTTGTAAGGCTATGAAGAGTGGATTTGAAGATATAACCCAATGCCAGAGCAACCTACACGCAATGCATTTGCAAAGTCAAAAGCAATTATGTGATTTAAAACTAAAATTTGACAACGCAAATGCCCATCATCTGGCTCAGATTGAAGGACTCCAAGCTACAATGGAAGAGTTAAGAACACAAAACATAGAGCTCAAAGCACAACATCAAGTGATCATGGGGATGATAGAACAATCTGCCAAATGCAACGATGTGCAGTTTAGAGTTACATTGAGATATCTTCATGCGAAGATCTGCAACATCATTTCAGTGCCTGAGGTTCCTCAAAAGGTAGCAACACCCCTAACTCGAAACAACACTGCAGTATGCGACAAAGTAGAACCCTCTCAATCGTTGCCTCAGTAGTAAACTTGAAAGTGACTGGTGTATTTTTGGGTCTTACATTTTAAAATTGTTATTTTTTTACTTATGTAATTGTCGTTTCTTTGTACTTATGCTCTTTGCAATGAAAATTACAACTTTTGATATAATTCTTTTACCTTTAATCTTTCTTGTAGCAAGCTTGGCTCTTCGCTTTTTAGTATACTAATTTTTGTTCGTGATTCAATGACACTTCAATGAAATAAATTATGTGAAATAAAATTTCATTTGTTATTTAGGCGTTTAACTTGTTAAAAAACCTTACTTAGAAAAGATTTCTAGAGTTTATTAGACGAGCAACTCTACCTCAAATCTCTGTTGTAAAATTTTTTTACAAATAATCTTATATCGTTGAGTAACTTATATCGCATCAAAGCTCTCGCATTGCTTAATCGCCTAATGGTGCATAGACCTTACTCCACTCTTTCTTGCATACAAGTTAGTTCATATACTATTCCTCTTCGCATCCACTTTGATGAGTACAGATTCTCTAAGCGTATATAAGTAGTTTTAATCCTAGTTCTGATTCTTTTATACTTTAGTTAATTAATTCTTATATCGCCTAACTAATGAGTAATTCTCTAGAACCAAAGTCTACAAACAATTCCCATTGTTCGACCTCGGATCATCCAGGTAAACCTATTGTTTCACTTGCACTTAGGCAACCAGTAGGAAAACTTGTACTCATCGAAGACTTAAGTATGATGCAATGAAGAGGTACATAATGAGCATTTCACATACTATGATCATGACTAGTGACTTCTCACCTAGAATTAAGCGCACAACACAGAAAGACATGATGAGCACATTACACGTAATGACCCTACTTAATAACATATTGCATATACGCTATACACACGCAAAATTATTAAGTTCAAACTAAATATCACAGATGCCTTCATCCATGAACTTGAAGATACAATCCTCGTTAACTTCTTCTTCATCCGTTTCCTTCTCTGCCTCATTTGTTATGGCATTTCGTGAGAAAGTCTCTATGATAGGCTTTGGTAGGGAAGGAACATTTATCTCGTCAGCTACCTCAATGTTTATTTTATCCCTTTGGAGTGCATCATCAATAATCTTTTCAACATATTCCTTTTTTTTTGTGACAGTTGGGGGCTATCCTTTTCTTCTTCTTGGTCTTTGAGTATATTGTCATCAAACATAGAGGGGTCACAGATGGAGTTGTTGAAAATCTCCTAGTTGGATCCCTCGAGGCTCAAAGATTTGGTTTGGCTGGTTAGGTTGGCGACAAGAGATTGGGGATTTTTCTCTTGTTGTAGGGTTATTGGGGCTTCGTTAGTATTTTGTACAATGATGGCAAGGGTGTTATTTATAACTTGCCCTAGTGAAGAAAGAATGTTTTGGATTTTATGGGTTGGTCTTTATGGATTGTATAGGAGGATGTTGGCTTTTAGGAGTTGTGAGGAGTTTGACAGATGTTGTCCTTGGAGAATTTGGACTATGGGGTAGAGGTTAGGTCAACAGGCCTTCTCTTCTTCTTTATGGGACTTTGTGAAAAGATGTCCTTGGAGTCCTTAGCCTTAAGGGATTGTCCTCTCTTGGATCTTAAGGCTTCCTCCTTATCTTATCTTTTGCATTTTGTTGGGATTTTCTTTGCCTCATCTTCTTTTTCAACATCATCCTTATCCACTCCTTCAACCTCTTTACACACCTTTCTTTGGTTTTGATGCGTTTTGTCTTTTCCTTGTTTTTGTGGATTGCAATGATGTAGTGAAGGGATGATGGTGTCCAGATTCCATCTTTCACCTCCCCCTGAGGAATTTTTTCTAATGTTGGACATGCCTTTAAGAATTTTAATTAAGTGCGGGAAGGGCCTTGCTCCACGAGGATGCTTTACCTATGTAATTATGTGCTCGCTTATTATCTAATCAACGTTCAACGTAGTCTCCTTTATTATGTAGTTTATTAACATTATTCTCTCTCTGTTGTCGTGGCGAGTAGGCATGGTCTTTTTCTTCTTCACAAATACTAGCCATATGCTAGCCTCTATGATCAGATTGTGCAGAAAGAGCTTACGCTTTCCTATTGGCATGATATCCCAACTTGTCCTGGGCCAAGCCACTTTTTTCAATATGCTCTCTAAGTCATGAGATCTTGGATTTTTGAAAATATCATGTCCAATCTCATTTGCATGCTTTCAATCCCGTATAGCTCATTGATGGCGTTTGGCCCAAAATCAACTTTTTGCTCTTGGACCATGGCGTAGTGTTCTTCTTCAATGATAAATCCTTTGTAGAATATCTGTACTATGTCTGGTCTTATCGTAGTCACTCCCAGGAAAAATTTTCTCCATTTGAATTATCTGAGGGGTGATTCGAGAAAATCTGGAACTTTCCCTAAGTAAGAGTCAATCATTTTCTCGATTATGAACTACTAACTGACATAAGATGTAGAGAGTGAATCACCCTCCTCCTCTTCTTCCTCATCCCCTTTCTAAGGCATTTTGCTTGATTTTTATTTTTGCCTCACCTCTACTTGAGCTCGCAAGAATTTTCTTGAAACTTTATCTATCCTCTTCTTCTTGCGACTTCGTACTTCCTCTTCTGAAGGACTAATTCTACCGCTTTCTTTCTCAAACTCCTTAATGGTTTCTTCCTCATTCCTTTCTTTTTCTTCTTTTAATGGTTCATACTTCCCTTGCTCAATCTTTTCTTACGTCTTCTTTGCCAACCCTTTAGATTCAGCAACAGGTGAGAAAGTGCTTTCTAGTGGGAGATTTATTCCTCCTTCCTCACCTGGCTGTCTCGCCTCTTCTTTCTTCTTTTTCTTTGCATCTTCTTTCTCCTTACATTCTCTTCTATTCCTTTCTATCTTTTCACTTTCTTCTTTTTCTTTCCTTACCTTCTCTTTTATTACTTTATTTCCACCCTCGATCTTTTCTCTTTCTTCTTGTTCCTTTTTCCACCATTCTTACCCTTCTTCATCTTTTGAGGTTTTTCCAGATACCAAGGCAAGAAGAAGGTTAAGTTGATTTTCTGGTAGTTGAACCTTCATTCCATTAATCATAACGATTTTGTAGTGCTTTGACATAAGTCCATTGAATGGAGAATGCTCGACTGCTACATTTGACAGGCTTGCTTCATCTTCTAGAACTTGAAATTTCTTGAGGGTTCGATAAGGAAAATACGCTCAGACATGATGACTAAGAGAAAAGGAATTCGAGTGAAAGGTAGAAAATAAAGTGAAGGAAAAGGAGAAATAATTTTGAGACAATGATACTCGAAGAAGATTAATACTTGAAGCTTAGTGAAGAAAATGTGTTTGGCTGAATGTTCAGATTCAAGGTTTCTGGGTGGTTTAAATAGACATTCTTAACCAGGGTTAAAAGGTATGATTATCGTGCAATTGATGTCTTGTCATAATAAAGGTGACATGAAAACCTGACACAAATGGTTCACTGCTCGAGGTATAGTTCACAGTTTTTTGTTGTGACGGTTGTTCTTTCCTTTACTGGAACAACAGACACATGTTTCTTAGGACTTAGTTTAGTAATCTTATATCTGTGTAATGCATCTGCAATACTTCACTAAGTAGGTTCACTACACGTACTGTGCTCGACATATCTTTCTATATTGTGTGGTTCATTCTAAGCTATACGTCACGGGTCATGGTCATAGCATGAGAAGTGCTCACTATGTACCTCTTTATCGTATGAAGCCTAATTCATCGTTAAATCCAAGTTTTCTTATAGCTTGTCTAAGTGCAAGCCAAAAAGTAGGTTTACCTGAGTGATATAGGGACGAACACGGGGAATTGTTTTAAGATATTAGTTTTAGGGTCTTACTCATCTATAGGCGTTATGATGATGAAATTAAAAGAATAATGAAATAACTAAGGTTACTTATTTACACCTAGAGAATCAAGCACAAGGAATAAAACATGACAAGATGGAAGGTCGAGCGAACTAACTTGCGTAAAGAAGGCGGTGAAGGAAGGTCTCATGCTATTAGGCGAATAAGCTACATGACTACCTCAATGCGATATAACTCACCAAGTTATCTTAGGTTTAAGACGTGATCCTCTTAGATTCATTGAACGTCACACTTGGTCTCCTTTCGGGATCCAAATGAGTAAGACTAGTTAGATGGTTTATATCTAGTGATACTTATTTATTCTACTAAGAGGGTTTCTCATTTAAGGACAACAACCTCTCGGCATCTTAGTCCATACTTGTTCACCTTTCTAGATAAAAATGATGGAAGTCTCCCCACAAAGTTGAGAAAACTATTCCTTGCATGTGTTAGCCACGTTCCAACTACTCACCCTCTCGGAAAGTTGATGACATAAACTGGTCAAGTGTAGAACGTACTTAGCTAACACACTAAGCGGTATGAATAAATATTACTTATCGAGAACAAATCATAAATCTAAACTACTAATAACAATAAGAAAGATAAATAGTAGAGGCATGGATGGATTGAAAAGTGTATAAACATGTAATATTTAAAGAATGTAGGTCTTCAGCCACTGTACAATATGAACAACATAGATTACAAAGAAATGTGAAAATAGAAGGAAAAAATAGTGGATTGAAATACAAGTTAGGGGGAATGTGGATGATTATTCTCCTTTCAAAATTTGAGCTTTCGTTTTACACTCTGATGAGAAAAGATGAAAAAGTGTTGTGCATCCGATGGTTAGGCTAATTCGTACCACCGACTCGCTAGGTTTTAGACTTACACCCATTTAAGCATCTTTTGTGTGTGTGGTGGTCTGTTTAGACGTTGCTCTCTTTCTTGGTGAATATGAAGTGCTTTTTATAGGCAATTTTAGGCAGGAAACTTTTACTTCTTTGATCTTGTAAGGGTCGTTGCAAGTCCTAGGAAGTTATATCACCCCAA
Organism: Cucumis variabilis; assembly: GCA_037974545.1. Taxonomy (NCBI): domain Eukaryota; kingdom Viridiplantae; phylum Streptophyta; class Magnoliopsida; order Cucurbitales; family Cucurbitaceae; genus Cucumis; species Cucumis variabilis. The sequence continues at coordinate 21,518 of JBBPDI010029392.1, forward strand.
CTATCATTCTTATCTTGTAGTGAGCTTTTCTTAAGTGATGACATGGCTCTTTGCCTGGAGGTGTTAGTCGCCAAGTGAGTTCCAATCGCTTGATCTATGTGCGAGGTGTTATTTGTGATTTGCTTCTTCTTGTCTATTTATCCTACATTTAAACATGATAAACGCATAAAACATACATGGTACTTATGTTAGTTAGATTTCTAAATACTTATGTGTTTACAATAGAAGCTACGCGGTTTGATCATCTTCTTATGTGTTTTGACCTCATTATTCTAATAAAAAGGGCTATAATAGCGAACATTTCTGCACATTATCAACGGTGTACTCATTTCTTCTTGGAAGTTTAAGAACTTTGGAGAGTGAAGAGACGTTTTGCGCTCCTTAAAAACCCTAAGAATTCCTAATGAAACCTTAAACTCGGCCATGTCTTCAGAAAAGATCAAAACACCTATTACGTCTTGACTCGAACCACAAAATGGATTCATTGAATATATCCTTTCCTAATAGCCTACATGCTTCATGAGATAACTCGTGCTCCCCAACTTGAGAAGAAGAATATGAAGGGATAAAAGCCCTATGGCAGCGGAAGAATTAAAGAACCATTACTCAATTTAATTGAAAATATTTAAAATACTAGTACATTGGCAAAATTAGAATCAAAATTCTAAATAAATTCTAAGCATGCTTTTAAAGATCT
>JBBPDI010029498.1:0-22211 GCA_037974545.1 Cucumis variabilis
CAAGATCACCTCCAAAAAACAACAAGTTCCTACAAGCTGAGCAAGGACAAGAAAAGAAGAGAAGTAAAATTCAAAGACGGTGTCCTAGTGATGATACATTTGAAGAAAAATACGTTTCCAACAGGAACCCACAATAAATTGAAAGAAAGACAGATTGGGCCCTGCAGAGTTTTACAGAAGTATGGAGAAAATGCATATAAAATCAAACTTCCAGATGACCTACACATCAACCCAGTCTTTAATGTCGCTGACCTAAAAGCATACCACGCATCAAATGACTTCTACCAACAGTAGCTACTCCAACTTGAGGCCAGCTGGTCTTGGGAGGGAGGGATTTGATGTAAGGCCTAACAGCCATAAAGATAGTTAGAATTATTTTCAACTAACTAACTCCCAATCAGTTAGAAGTTAGTTAGATAACAGCTGTAATAAAACTAATTCGTACTCCTATAAATAAAATCCAACTATCTGCATTTGATAGACTGGAATTATTACACAGAAATTATAGTTTAGTGTTACCAAATTCTCAAAGTAAATTTAAACATTTCAAATTACAACCAATATAAATAAATCTCATTACCCTTTACGAGCAAGGAAGGAGACCTAATGGACCTACATATTAGAAGCTACAATGATATAAGATTAATTGGCTAAACTCATTAACCACATTAATCAATATTCGTTAACTGTGTATACACTCCACTAAAGACTCACAGTTGAACTCTTCTCATTGTAGTCTATTTCCACGAATATAGACCAATACTAGTAAGTTAGCCCTTTACGAGTGTTTATAACACCAACTGGGTCAAATTACTATTTTACCCCTGGGTTACTTCTAGTCCTTAAATACTAGTGCCCCTTTAATGAACAACATGTTTATGGTCCAACCAATAAATAGAAACTCCTCTTGTGCCATAAAGACGGTATGACCCTTTGTTAAAGTCTTGGAGACACCATTTAAGAAAATGCTCATCTACTTACCCTAAATTAGGGAAGTAGTGAATTTCATCTTGTGTGATTATGTTTCTAACTCCCCACTTGGTCTTGTCCCCAAAATTATAAGCATATTGAGTCCACAATCTGGCCACTCTTACCCGTACAAATTAAAGGACAATCCCTTGCAAACAGAAGTTCATAATATAATCAGAATTAAGACTAAGTTACCCAGGTCATCCTAATGAAATAGAAACACAGCTAGTTAACAGAGTTACATCTAGTGGTTGCTATTTCAGTTTATTGGATTTAGGTTATTAAGACAAAATTAATAATATAATCAATAACATTTATTGAAATTATAATAATAACACTTCATTGATAACAGTCAATGAATTATATTTGCAATCTATGGGTTTCAGGACATAAATTTCAATAGTGATGTCATTAGAAATGAACTCATAGAGGTGAACACAAAGTTGAACCTCACAATGCGAGCAATAGCAAATCAAGCTCCAGTTGAAGGAGCAGTCTTGGTAAGCAAGGTTAAGATTCCTGAACCCAAGCCCTTTTGTGGTGCAAAGGATGCAAAGACCTTACAGAACTTCATCTTTTATCTCGAGCAATATTTCAAGGCCATAAGTATAATTACAAACAAGGCCAAAGCTACGTTGGCAACCATGCATCTGTCTGAGGATACAAGGTTATGGTGGAGGTCTCGATATGTTAATATTCAAGAAGGACATTGCACGATAGACACGTGTGACACTGTAAAGAAAGAACTTCGCTCACAGTTTCTCTCCGAGAATATTGAAATCTTGGCTCGATAAAAACTACGTAAATTAAAACACACTGGCAACATTAGGGTGTATGTGAAGCAATTTGCGAGGCTGATGCTAAACATACAAGATATGTTAGAAAAAGACAAAGTCTTATGTTTTGTCAAAGGGCTGAAACTGAGGGCAAGAGCTAAGTTATATGAACAAAGGGTTTAAGACCTCACATCAACCTATGCAATGGTTGAACGGGTGTTTGATCTGTCTTGTGACTCTCAAGATGTGAGACATCACAAAAAAATTCCTCATGTGGAGGAAACAAGAGTAATCGGCTAAGTTCTCCCAAAGCTGTTGGTGGAGACAAACGTCCTAGTGGAGACTGCAAGCCTTTCTAATCCAACACGGGAAGCATATAGATAGGACCTAATAATTAGAACACACCAAATTGTCCTCTCAACTATTTCATATATAAGGGACCATACCTGGCTAGAGAATGTATGAATCGAACTACCTTCAATGCCTTTTAGGACTCTTCAGTCTCAAACTCGGATGAAAAGTTGAGTCAAACAGAAGGTAAAGTTGGTCAGTCGAAGGAAGGTAAGAATCCTACAATGGGAGTCTTGAAATTTCGGTCGTCTCTCCAAAAGAAAGTAGGAGAAAGAAGTAGGTCTGTGGAAAGGGATCTAATGTATGTTGACACCTAGGTCAACCAAAAGCCAATAAAGAGCACTATGGTTGACTCTGGTGCAACTCACGATTTAATAATGGAGGCAGAAGTCAGACGACTGAATCTTCATTGGGAAAAGTACAAGAAAAATGAAGATCATGAATTTTGTGGCTTTACCCATCGTCATAATTTCATGGATCTTCTGCTTAAGTCGTTGGAAAACCTGAGGGAGATAATTTCCAAAGACATTTTATGTGTCTTAGAGAAGCATAGCAATATGATGTCTAACAATTTATCAAAGTCTCTACTACCACAAAGAATGATTAACCATGAAATTGAACTGTTACAAGAGACAAAACCACTTGTGAAGAATGCTTATCGTATGGCACCACCAAAGTTACTTGAACTTCAGAAATAGTTGGATGAATTATTGAGTGCAAGATTTATTAGACTTACAAAAGCTCCATATGGGGCGCCAATCCTTTTCCAAAAGAAGAATGATGGAAGTTTACGGTTGTGTATTAACTACCGTGCCTTGAACAATCTCACGATTTTTGTAACAAATATATTCTTCCTATAATAACTGACTTGTTTGACCGCCTACATGGGGATAAATATTTCTCGAAGCTAGACTTGCGTTCAAGATATTACCAAGTAAGAATTGCAAAAGGCGATGAGCCCAAGACGACCTGTGTCACAAGATATGAAGCGTTCTAATTCTTCGTAATGTCATTTGGTTTTACCAACACCCCTGCAACCCTTTGTACACTGATGAACCAGATCTTCCATGAATACCTTGACAAGTTTATGGTGATCTATTTAGATGATATAGTGGTCTATAGCTCAACAATGGAGGAACACAAGCACCACTTTCAAAGGGCTTCTCAGAAACTGAAGGAAAATCAGTTGTATGTCAAGTGAGAAAAATGCTCCTTTCGTAATAACGAATTAACTTTTGGGGTCATGTAGTAGAATGTGGTCGAATTAGTATGGAAGAAGAAAAGATTGCTACAATACGTGATTGGGGAATACCAAAGTCAATTATGGACTTACACTTCTTTCTTGAATTAGCTAACTATTACAGGCAATTCATAGAAGAATTGTCTGAAAGAGCGAGCCCACTGACTGAGTTATTGAAAAAGGACAGCCCATGGGGTTGGACCTTTGAATGTCAGGCCACCTTCGATGGTTTGAAGCAAACCATGATTAAGGGGCTAGTTCTTGGGATCCCCGTTATGACCCAACTTTTTGAAGTTAAGACTGATGCGTCTGGTTATGCGTTGGAAGTGTTCTCCTGCAGAATGGACACCTAAATTGCATAAGATAGTCGAAAACTGAATGATGCAGAAAAGAGATATACAATGTTTGAAAAAGAAATGCTTGTTGTGGTACATTGTCTGAGGGCTTGGAGACAGTATTTACTAGGATCTATTTTTGTTGTGAAAACGGACAATAGTGCTACCTACCACTTTTTTACTTATCCAAAATTTACTTCAAAGCAAGCAAAGTGGCAGGAATTCCTAACTGAGTTTGATTTTGAGTTTGAACATAAGGAAGAAGCGAGCAACCAAGGGACTAATGCCCTAAATCAAAAAAATGAACATGCAACTTTGTGCATGTTAGATCTTCAAGAGAGTAAGATTGATGGTCCAATGTGCGATGTTTTGAGAGAAGCCTTGCAGAAAGATTCTATCGCTCAGAATGTCATGAGTTTAGCGAAGTTCGGTAAGGCATGACAGTTTTAGGTTGAAGATGGCTTCTTAGTAACCAAGGGAAAATAGTTGCATGTCCCTAAAATAGGGGGCCAGAGGAAGAAGTTACTACATAAGTGTTATGACACTCTATGAACTGGCCATCTTAGATGGCAGAGAACATATAATTTACTGAAAAGGGCTACTTTTGGCCCAATATGAGAGACAACATCATGCAGTACATGAAGACATGTCTCGTTTGTCAATAGAATAAAATTGAGAAAGCAAAAGTTGCTTGACTTCTCAAACCTCTGTCAGTTTTAACAAGACCTTGGAAAAGTATTTCTATGGAATTCATTATCCATCTTCCTAAAGTAGGCGACTTTGAGGCCATCTTGGTCATCATCAATCAGTTTTGAAAGTATGCCACATTCATTCCTACTACCAAATTATGTTTAGTCGAATTGAAAGCCCAATTTTTCTTTAGACACGTTGTTAAGTTATGCGGTGTCTCGACAAGTATTGTGAGTGACAGAAATGGTAGATTCATTGACACCTTTTGGACAGAACTACTTACCTTCTTGGGGACAAGTTGGAATATATCCTCAAGCTACCATTCTTAAATATATGGTCAAACTGAGTGATTTAACTGTAAGGTCAAAGAATATCTGCGTCATTTTGTGGATGCAAGACAAAAGAATTGGGTTCAGCTTTTGGATGTAGCCCAATTTTGTTTTAATGCTCAAACAAGTTCGTCAACTGGAAGAAGTCTGTTTGAGATTGTTTGTGGCTGGCAACCTGTATTGTCACACCTTGTTGATCATACCTATGCAAGGAAGAATCTCCAAGCTCACAACTTTACCAAGAAATGGAAGCAGACAAAAGACATCGTTGGGCCTATCTAGAGAAAACCTCAAAGCGAATGAAGAAGTGGGCAGATAAGAAACGTCGCCCCTTGAGTTTGGGTAGGAGATCAAGTCCTTATCAAACTGTGACATAAACATAGTCGATTTTGAGGTCATAAAGACTAACACCTCGTGAGAAAATACGAGGAACTAGTATAAGTGTTGAAAAGGGTGGGGAATACATCTTACCGAGTGGTGTTGCCTACAATGATGAAAATTCAACCAATGATTCATGTGAGTAACTTGAAGCCTTGCCATCATGATTTTGATGACATGCAGTGTAATGTCATAGTCTGACCAACCATCGACCTCAGTCAGAAAAAAGATAAAGAAGTTGAAGAAATCCTAACCAAGCGAGTGAGGAAGGGACGAAGATCCACAAGAAGAATCCATGCATACTAAGTAAAGTTGAAGAACCTTCATGTGGAAGAAGATAGTTCAAAATGTGTCGAAGACGTAGAAGCCTGGACGCAAAAGATCGAAGTGTTGGATTTTATGTCCTAAAACTCGTAGATAATTAATATAATTCATTGATCGTTATTTATTAATAAAATGTTATTATTTCAATAAGTGTTATTGATTATATTATTAGCTTTGTCTTAATAATCTAAATCCAATGAACTAAGATCCTAAGTTGTTTAATGAGTGTTGAATAATATGTAGAGACATACAAGGACCAATGTTCGAGATCAGCTTCAAGAGTCTATAGTACAGGGATAAGGCTGGGTACCTTATCTTGGTAACACTATGGATACGACTCACTTTGTATTTAATACAAACACAATGATCCAAAGCATTTGTGTAGGTGACATGCGAGTGACAGTATCCTATGCAATGAGTTTGCATAAGATCGGACCACAAAATAGTAACTACTAGATGTAACTCTATTAACTAGTTGGGTTTCTATTGTATTAGGATGACCTAGGTAACTTAGTCTTAATGTTGAGTGTATTATGAACTTTTGTTTTTTGCGAGGGATTGTCTATGATTTGTACAGGTGAGAATGGTCAGATTACCGACTTAATATGCTTATCATTTTAGGGACAAGACCAAGTTGGGAGCTGGAAACATAATCATACAAGATGGAATTCACTCCTTTTCAACTTTAGGATAATTTGAGTGTTCTCTTAAATGGTGTTTTTGGGACTTGAACAAAGAACTCTACCTTCTCTATGGCACGAGAGGGGTTTCTGTTTATTGGTTGGACCATGAAAATGTTGTTTATTAGAGGAGCACTAGTAGTTAAGGACTAGAAATAACTTGAGGATAAAACAGTAATTTCACCCAGCTAGTGTTACGAACACCCGTGAAGGACTAACTTACTGTTATTGATCTATATTTGTGGACACAAAAATATATCTACAGTGAAAAAAGTTAAGTTGTGAGTCTTTAGTAGAGTGTACATAGTTAACGAATATTAATTAATGTGGTTAATGAGTTTAGCCAACTAATCTCGTATCGTTGTAGCTTCTGATCTATAGGACCATTGGGTTCTCTTCTTAGCTCATAAAGAGTAATGAGATTTATTTATATTGGTTGTAATTTGAAATGTTCAAATTTAGTTTGAGAATGAGTATAATGTATGGTGATATATTATAATATAAAGTTTATATTTTAATCAAACTTTATTATATAAATTTAATTTTGGATATGATTCAAAATTATTTTGTGAGAGTGAAAAATATTTGAATGAGTTTAAATATTAGTTTAATGTGAATTGGATTGATATTAAAACTATTGGTTTGGAGAGAAATTTATATTTGAATATGATTCAAATAATAAGTTAAATATAAGATATTTAATTTAGTTATTAATAAATTCTCCAATTAATTAATTGGAGAATTAATTAATAGTTTACTTTAATTTGATTTAATTAAATTAATTTAAAACTATAAGATATTTGAGAGATATTTATTAAATATTTTTTAAATAAAATATTAATTAAATATGATTTAATTAATTGATTAATTGTTAATTAATTAGTTGATTTGAAATTTCTATAAATTTATTATTTTTTAAATTAATAGAATCACACGATTCTCTCCTACTCCCTTTCTTACTCCATGAAAGAAAGAGATTTATAAATATGAAGAAGAAAAACAGTTTTTCGTAATAAAAAATAAAACTAATGATTTTGGTTTTATACAAAATAATTTCTCTCCAAACCTTTTACCATTTGAATTGGTTCTCACAAAATAATCTCATCCCTGAAGATAGGAAGGTGTCCGACGGGTGGTGTCCCCAATTTGGTGGATTGTAGATTTATAGACGTCAACAAGAGTATGTTATCTGTATCTTTTAATTTAAAAGAATTCTTAATTTTTTATTTAGAATTTTGATTCTAAATATTGTCAATGAACTGGTATTTTGGGATTCTCAAATTAAGTTGAGGAATGGTTCTGTAAATCTTCCGTTGCCAAGGACTTTTATCCCTTCAATTGATATCAGAGACATCTCAAATTTGAATTGGTAATTTTAAAATTTGCATTGGTTAGGTGGGATTTTTGCAATATGAATGTGATTTCCAAAATAGATGCTTTCAATTTTTCCACCTTAGATTACACTTTTTCATTAATTTGATTGATGCAAGGGCATGTTGTTTTGGGCATTTTAGTTTTATAATCGAGTTTGTAAGTTTGTGTAATTCAATGGCAAGAGTTGCTGTGAAGATGCGATTAAAAAAAAAAGGAAAATCGAAACAAGTATATTACTTTTGGGCTTAATTATAGTATGCTGAATGGGTTTTTAGTGCAGTAGTTGTTCATTCACCATTGATGCAGGAGATGAGATTGTGTTAGTTATTTGGGTTGCCAAATTTAGTCTATTTTGTTATGTAATTTATTATTACATGTGATGTTTGATTAAAAATTAATTATATGCATAATGTATGTCATAGAGTTTTAAATTTCACCTTAGGATTATAATTATCATGCATTATTCTTAAATATAAATGTATATTTTAGTTGCATAATTTTTTGAGCATGTTCATGCATTTTGATAGATTATAAATGTTATAATATATGATATTAATGGATGATTTTTTAATTTCATGAGTTATTTAAAGTATGTGATATTTTAAATATACGAAATTAGATAAGCACGATGCATGACATTACTTAATTAAATATAATTTTTTTATTTAAATTAATGTCTTGTGTATGCTTGATTGATTTTCATGTTTTTTTTAAATATAAGTGTTATATTAATTAAGATCAAAATCAATTTGCATTGAGCATTATACATCCATAGCTTAATATAATTGTTATATTAATGTAATGTTATGTATGATGTATGGTTTATTAATTATAATTTAATTTTAATTAATTAAATCATAGTATGCATATTATAGAACTAATTAACTAATTTTATAGTAGTTATAAAATTTAACAATTAGAAACCATCAATATATAATAAAAGTTGCATGCAAACATAGGATCTTAGGATTAATTTGATTTAATTTTAAATTGTTTAAAATTAAATAGACCTAAGATCACATTAATTCTATTAGGATTAGAATTATGTCTATTTTAGTTTAATGAAACTAAGTAAGAAAAATGAGATTTAAGGTTATAAGGGAACTCCACCTGTAAAGTTCTATCTAAGGCTGTGGGTACTTAAGTTGACGGTTTATGGAACACCTCTTAATTGGTAACTGACCCAAAACCGACGTTGAATTAATCTTATTCCTATTGGCATAAGATGTCACTTGGTAAATTAAATGATTTAATACACCTAGAAACTTTAGAGTAAATAGTATTTAAGGTTCTAAGTGAACTCATTGGTAAAGTTCTATCTAAGGCTGGAGGGTACTTAAGTTGACGATTTACGAAACACCTTCTACAGGGGAACTTAACCAGAACCGATGTTAAATTAATCTTATTCCTATTAGCATAAGATGCCACTAGGTAAATTGAATGGTTTAATGCACCTAGAAACTTTAGAGTAAAGTTTTATTATAAGATTTATAATAAGAATAGACTTAGATAGATTCATTTAGCTGTGATTTAGCTAAGTACAACAAAACTTAAATTAATAGAACATTTTAGTGGGAGAAAAATGGTATACAGGATATATCAATTTTTAGCTCTCGCGTTCTTAAGAATTCACACGTGAGATTCATACTTGGCTTCGTGTCACCCTAAGAGCGGCCTCCCTTCAAAAAGTATTTGTATGAGTCAATAACAAAGTGAATAGGAAAAATGTTCATAGTAAGTGGGAGAAAGACGTGTGTCAACATACCCTACGGTCTCTTTTATTAGGTTCCACTATGAAATTTTTATGATCCGCTTGCATGTCATCCTAGGAGCAACCATCCCTTCAGAGGACCTGATTATAGAAGTCAGGACAATGTAAACTCCAGAAATGGATAAGGTTTCGTAGGTTAATTTTCAACAGTTGTCTTTCCTTTAGGTAGCTTGTTAAAGCATACCTCTGGGATCTGAAAATGGTAGAATCACACTTACTATATGAATTAAGTTAGTTAATGAATCCTTGACCGAACAACGGTAGTTAAGAACTATAGGAATATGAGTTATTCTGGTATTAGTTATTAATTAAGATTGTCTCAATTTTGGAAAGGAGTAGTTGATCACCCTTTCATGGCTGTTGCTCTAAACTTCTGAAGTATCGTTGTAAAAAACTAAATCATTTGTTTGATTAGGGTTCTTTGATTGCTTGTTTTGTTGAATTGATTAGATTATTTTGTGTAATAGGTTAAGACAAAGATAACTAATACGGTCAATTGTTTGATATTTCAACATGTCTTATTCATTCATTCAACTGCTAAAAAATAAAAAATTAACCGATAAAAATTATGCGACGTGGAAGTCAAACTTGATTATGATTTTGGTTAATGATGATCTACGCTTCATCTTAATGGAGGAATGTCCTCCTTTTCCTTTCTCGAAATGCATTTTAGAATGTCAGGGATGCATATATAACTGTTGGACAAAGGCCAATAACAAGGCTCGATCTATCTATTATTTAGTATGTCTAACATACTAAGCAAGAAACACGAGACCATGGTCATTGCACTTCAGATCATGGACTCTCTCCAAGAGATGTTTATGAAGAATAAAAAAGAAGGTAAATATGATTGACTTTTCTTAGAAATATGTTAACTGGAAAATGATCAAAATACTTGGATACTTGATTTAAGAGCCACTAGCCATATGTGCTATTCTTTATAGGAAACTAGTTCCTTTAAGCAACTGGAGGAGGATGAAATGACTCTCAAGGTTGGAACAGGAGATGTCATTTCAGCTCGTGCAGTAGGAGCTGTTAAGTTGTCTTTCAAAAATAGATTCCTGTTTTTAGAAAACTTATACATAGTTTCTAAAATTAAAAGGAATCTTATATCTATTTCTTATCTTATTGAACAATCATATAATACAACTTCTATGTATTAAGACCTAACGCAGCAAAAGCGATTTTAAACCATGAGATGTTTAAAAAGCTAATACTCAAAATAAAAGGCAAATAATTTCTCCTAATAACAATACCTATCTTTGGCATTTAAAATTAGGTCACATTAATCTCGACAGAATTAGGAGAGATTGGTAAAGAATGAACTTCTAAATGAGTGAGAAGATGATTCATTGTCTCCATGTTAATCTTGTTTTGAAGGAAAGATGACTAAAAGACATTTTACTGGAAAAGGTTATAGAGCCAAAAAGGTCCCTAGAACTTATACATTCAGATCTCTGTGGTTCGGTGAATGTAAAAGCTAGAGGAGGTTTTGAATACTTCATCTCTTTTATAAATGATTATTCAAGGTATGGTTATTTATACTTAATGTGGCATAAGTCTAAAACTCTTGAAATGTTCAAGGAGTATAAGAATGAAATTGAAAATCTATTAAGTAAAAAGATTAAAATACTTCGATCTGATAGAGGTGGAGAGTACATGGATTTGAGATTTTAGAACTATATGATAGAACATGAAATCCAATTTCAACTCTTAGCACCTGGTACACTTCAATAGAATGGTGTATCAGAAAGGAGAATTATTATCTTGTTAGACATGGTTCGTTTAATGATGAGCTATGCTCAATTGCCTAGCTCATTTTGGAGGTATATTGTAGAAACTATAGTTCATATCTTGAACAATATTCCTCCAAAGAGTGTATTTGGGACACCTTTCAACTTATGGAGAGGACGTAAAATTAGTTTAAGTCACTTCAGAATTTGTGGTTGTCCAGCACACGTGTTAGTGACAAATTTCAAGAAGTTGGAACCCTGTTCAAGGTTATGCCAATTTGTTGGTTACCCTAAAGAAACGAGGGGTGGTTTATTCTTTAATCCACTAGAAAACAGAGTATTTGTATCAAAAAATTCTACTTTCTTGGAAGAAGACCACATGAAAGATCATAAACCACGAAGCAAAGTAGTATTAAGTGAAGCTACTAATGAATCAACAATGGTTGTTGATGAAGCTAGTCCCTCACCCAAGGTTGATGAAACCTACATATCAGGTCAGCCTCATCCTTTCTAATCGTTGAGAATGCCTCGATGCAGAGAAAGGATTGTATCACAACCTAACCGTTACTTGGGTTTAACTGAAACTCAGGTTGTCATACTAGATGATGGCATTAAAGATCCACTGTCCTTTAAACAACAATGAATGATGTAGACAAGGACCAATGGGTCGAAGCCACAGACCTTGAAATGGAGTCTATATACTTTAATTCAGTGTGGGAGCTTGTAGATCTACCTGAAGGGGTGAAACCTACAGGGTGCAAATGGATCTATAAGAGAAAGAGAGATTTATAGCGAAAGGGTATACCTTAAGGGAAAGAGTTGACTATGAGGAAACTTTTTCCTCTATTGCTATGTTAAAGTCTATAAGGATTCTCTTGTACATTGCAACTTTTTATGATTATGAAATATGGCAAATAGATGTCAAGACTATTTTTCTAAATGACAATCTTGAAGAGAGTATCTTTATGTCTCAACCCAAGGGGTTCATAACCCAAGGTTAGGAGTAAAAAGTTTTCAAGTTGAATCGATTCATTTATGGGTTGAAACAAACATCTAGATCTTGGAACATTAAATTTGGTATTGCGATCAAATCTTACGATTTTGATCAAAACGTTGATGAACCTTGTGTATTCAAGAAAATTAACAAAGGTAAAGTAGCTTTCTTAGTAGTTTATATGGATGATATCCTTCTCATTGGGAATAGTTAGTGGATATCAGTCCAACACAGAATTAGACCGCTAGACGACGGTTAAAATTAATCTTAAGTATCTTAGGAGAACGATAGACTACATGCTTGTGTATGGAGCTAAGAATTTGATTCTTATAAAATACAATAACTCTGATTTCCAAACCAATAAGAATTCTAGAAAATCCACACTGGGATTAGTGTTCACCCTAAACAGAAAGTTGTGGTATAACGTAGCATCAAGTAAGGATGTATTGCAGACTCTACTATGGAGGCTGAATACGACACTGCTTGGGAGTAGCAAAAAAAGCAGTTTGGTTCAGGAAGTCCATGCATGATTTGGAAGTTGTTCCAAACATGAACATGTCCATCACTTTATATTGTGATAACAGTATGACATATTGTTGATCTATTTATGAAGACTGTTGCGGCTAAAGTGTTTGAGGGTCATCAAGAAAGTCTAGGTCTAAGAGTTATGTACATTAGGTAATCTAGGGAAAGTAGGAGATGTGTAATAGATATGAGGATGCCCTAGTTTATTGTATTTGTATATATACGTTTTATGTAATATACTTGTACATTTGATCATTTCCAATGTTTGAGGATTACTTTATTATGTACATCCCATAGAGACTAGAGTGTTAGTCCAAGTGGAAGTTTGTTAGGATTTATGTCTTAAAACTCATAAATTGTAAATATAATCCATTAACTGTTATTAATAAAGTGTTATTATTATAATTTCAATAAATGTTATTGATTATGGTATTAGTTTTGTTTGAATAACCCAAATCCAATAAACTAACATCATAAGTTGTTTGATGGGTCTTGAATAGTATGTAAATACATACAGGGATCAATGTTCGAGATTAGCTTAAAGTGTCTATAACATATACAGGGTACCTTATTCTAGTAACAGTATGGATACGTGTCACTTTGTGTTTGATACAAACGCAATGATCCAACGCATTCACGTTGTTGACATGCGAGTGAGGGTATCCTATGCAATGAGTTTGCATAAGACCATACCACGAAATAGTAACACTAGATGAAACTCCGTTAACTAGTTAAGTTTCTATTTCATTAGGAGGACCTAGGCAACTTAGTCTTAATTATGAGTGTATTATGAACTTCTGTTTGTGAGGGATTATCCTTTGATTTGTACGGGTGAGAGGGACCAAATTTCCAACTTAATATGCTTATTATTTTGGGGACAAGATTGAGCGGGGAGCTGGAAACATAATTATACAAGATGGAATTCATTCCTTTCCTACTTTAAGGTAAGTAGATGAATGTTCTCTTAAATGGTGTCTTCGAGACTTGAACAAAGTACCCTACCCTCTCTATGACATGGGAGAAATTTTTGTTTATTGGTTGGACCATAAACAGGTTGTTCATTAGAGGAGCACTAGTATTTAAGGACTAGAGGTAAGAGGGGTAAAACGGTAATTTGACACAGCTGGTGTTATGAACACTCGTGAAGGACTAACTTACTGTTATTAGTTTATATCCATGGACATAGAAATATATCTACAGTGAGAAGAGTTCAGCTGTGAGTGTTTAGTAGAGTATACATATTTCACGAATCTTGATTAATGTGATTAATGAGTTTGGCCAATTAATCTCATATCGTTAGCTTCTAATCTGTAGGTCCATTAGATCTCCTTCCTCGTTCGTAAAGGGTTATGAGATTTATTTAGATTGGTTAGAATTTAGAACGTTCAAATTTACTATGAGAATCAGCATAATGTATGGTGATAGATTATAATAATAAATTTATATTTTAATCAAACTTTATTGTATAAATTTAATTTTGAATATGATTCAAAATTAATTTATGAGCGATAAAATATTTGAATGACTTCAATTATTAAATGTGAATTAGTTTCATATTAAAACTATTGGTTACGAAAGAAATTTATATTTGAATATGATTCAAATATAATCAAAATTTATATTTGGAAAGATATTCTCTTCTCTAAACCTTTTTGCATTCCAATTGGTTCCCACAAACCAATATCATCCCAGTGGATATGATGATCTTCGACGGGTGTTGTCTCCAATTTGGTGGATTATAGATTCAGAAACGTCAACAAGAGTACGTTTTCCGTTCTTTTAATTTAAAAGCATGCTTAGTTTTTTATTTAAAATTTTGATTATAAATATTGTCAATGTACTGGTATTTTAGGATTTCCAAATTAAGTTGAGGAATGGTTGTTTAAAATTTTCCGCTGCCAAGGGCTTTTATCCCTTCAATTTTCCCATCGACTTCAAAAAGAAGTTT
Organism: Cucumis variabilis; assembly: GCA_037974545.1. Lineage (NCBI taxonomy): Eukaryota > Viridiplantae > Streptophyta > Magnoliopsida > Cucurbitales > Cucurbitaceae > Cucumis > Cucumis variabilis. The sequence goes on from JBBPDI010029498.1 coordinate 14,418, forward strand.
AAGTCTATAAGGACTAATCGGATCTTTAGGTAGTTGTGAAACTTTTTTTGTCCTTATAATCTTCAACCATATATTCCCAATAAAGATTTAATAGTGTTCTAACTTCTACGGATTCACAATACAACAATAAAGTAGCAAAAAGTCTACGAATTGCATATGACATTTGAATCATTGCAGCTTCATCTAATTCTTTCAAACTTTGATCGAATTCAAGCAAAACTCTGTTTTATTCTAGTTTTTTTAATGTAAGACAAAAAATTGCTTTAACTGTTAGCAAAGTCTAAAAAGATGTTGGACCTACATCATGATTTACTAAAAATTTGAGGTAATATCTTTCTTATTCAATTGGATTTGCCTCGTTGATTCTAGATGTAACATATATTTTTTACAGGGCATCCACTTTTACACTTTTGTCTCATACATAGTATTTTGGAAAATCCTTATAAAGCAATTTTTAGCATCCTCATGTGCTTTGCACATTTTAAAATTTTTTTGTAACATTGTTTTGGAAGCATATTCAAATCCCATAAGTTGTCGTAAATTTTGGTTCTCTCAATATAAAACCAATAGTTGATTTGGAAGATGCAACTATAGGTTTATAATTGCAGGATGCATCCCATTCAATTTAAAGTAAAAAAATTATCTATAAGGCTTCTGAGGCTAAAACCCATCATGCATCTTGAGAGTCTTGTATCTCATTGACAATTTTTTCATCATAACCTTTTCCTATTGAAACTTTTGCTTTGTCATGCCTTTATATATATATATATATATATATTTGTATAGGTAGTTTACAACCTTAATTGATGAACAAATTTCGATATTAAGTGATAATTATATCTTGTAAGACAACATGGACAATAAGGAGCAACCCAAGCATTATCTAATATCATATTCCTAATATTGACATGTAAACAAAATTAAAACAATTTAAATATATCTAATTATTTTTAAAATTAAACAGGTATAATAAAAAAACAAATATTAAATTAGATACTTGTGTTCCATCATTCCTTCTTTGATATATTGGATATGCAGTTTTCCTTTGCATAGTTTTTTAACTATAAGGTCTTGGATAGTGAAACCTACATTTTCTATTATCCATGCAAGGACTATTTTTTTTTCATTTCCCCACAGAGTCCACGAAGCATATGTTTGACTACTAACTTGTGGATGAGAGACTTTTCATCTTTTTTTTTTGGAATTTCAACACAAACAAAGTTATTATACTGATCAACATTCATTATTTTGCTTTCCTTGTTGAAAAGAATTAAAATATGATCATGTGGTAGTCTTCTCCTTTTAAATTATATGACATAAACATATGTAGCAACCTTACCCAATTTTTTTTCCAAAAAGTTGATCTTTAAGATCTTGGAATTTTGCTTGAAAAATTTGAGCAGTGAGATCTAGTCTATCTTATAATCGTTGTCCTAGTACAAGCTCATCTTGAAATTCTTTCCAATATGAATTATACGTCATTGTAATAAAAAGATCAGTTTTTTCAAATCCTTGTACTAAGGCCATTGCATCTAAGTATCTTTATCGCATATCTCTTGGACTGCCAACGAAAGTACTAGGTAATACTGTGTGCCCCTGATCACGTTTTGCACTACGCAATGAGATTACACACGACAAGAAGTGACTATGCGATGAGGTTGCTATGTGATGGAAGTTGGTGATTAGAGAGATTGCAAGGTAACCTGCGTTTTGCATTCAAGCTACGCGATGAGAAAGGTTACGAGATGAACTGTCATGCAAAATGAGCTTCCTTCACTTGAAAGTAGTTGACGTCATCCTTTCGTAAGCTTATTTGATCTTGCCAGCCAATTCAGGATATGGAGGTGATAGTAACACGTGACATTTTAACATTGGTTGAGTCTCACCGTTAGGTAAAGGTAATCATTCCAGCATGGGAAGTTTCACTAGAGATACTTATAAATAGATGAAATTCGGCCATTTTTTGGAGCTGCTTTACCTTGTGTTCACTTAAGAAAGAATTGAGAGAATTTCAAAGATTTTCAGAGATCCATCATGAGCTTGAATCCAAAAAGGAATTTCAAGTAAGTGCAAGGAAATTCTTGGCTAAGGAGTTACGCGAGGAAGCTAATTGATTATGAGTGGTTTCTTCATAAAAATGTTTTAAAAAATAAAAGGATTTCTAGTGTATTTAAATTCTTAAATATATTTCTATTAAAACCCTAAGTTACATGATTTCTCTTATGCTCTCTAATTCTTAAAAATACATTTAATTTATACATGAATTAAATTTGAAATGAATTGGAATGATGTGATGAGATGATCATTGATACCCTGTGCGATGAGGTAACGCACACTTGTTGTCTGTTCTGTTGTGGGATGCCTTATCCTTGGTGTGAGATTTGAGATAAGATGTCATATTCTTAATATGTGATATGGAACATGATGTCTCATACTTGTATGATCTGGCATGGGATGCCCTTTGCTTGTTGTGTGATATGAAACATGATGCCTCATACTTGTTGTGATCTTGTATAGAATGACCTTTGCTTGCTATGTGATCTAACATTGGAAGACGGATTATATATGATGGAATTAATGGTGAATTGTTGCTGCATTCAGGTCACTCTACATGGTCGCAACCCAGCAAACTAGTGTGGTAAACATTTTGAGCTGAGGAAAGGTGATAAAGTGTATAAATACTCATTATTATAACATCTTTTATGAGAAAAATGAGGTCAAAACACATAAGAAGATGGGCAAAACGCATAACTTAAGTTGTAAACACACAAGTATTTAGGAATACATCTTGCATAGGTTTCATGCCTGTTTTACGAGATTTTCATGTTTAAATGCATGATAAGTAGATAAAAAGGAAGGAACAAACATAGAGCACATCTCGCTTAGAAGCCATGCAATGGGAACTCACCTCGCGAATAACGTTTAGTGAAGATTTGTAATTCAAAACATTGACTTTCGTTGGATGCTTCGACGCGGAGGTGTAATAGTAAGGGATGAGGGAGCATTTATGATTCTGTCTTTGGAATCTATTGCCATTTTTGCATGTTCGGTACATTCAAATTCAATTTTATATTATTGATCCAATTCTGATGGATAGTATTTCAATTTTAGCTAATGTGTAGGCAGAAGAAGCTATGTGGTGAAGAAGATTGCTAAAGATGTGGCGATTTTGATATGGATGAACCATGTATCGATCAATGATTTAAATCAAATCTATCTTTGTTATAACATACGTACTAAGTAGTTGATGAAATATACTGATTGTGTTTGTTTATAGAAAAAACCGATTGCTCTGCTTGTCATTCCTCCAATGGTGTCTTTTGTCGAGCTTGTCTGAAGGTCAGATATGGTGAATGTAAACACCTCTTTACAATGTTGATCAAAGTTTTTGAGATATAGAGTAAATGATGAAATGAGGTTGTCTTATCTGCTGATTAGAAATAGTAGAAGAATAATGGATGTGCCCTCATTGTGTGGAGGAGAAAGGAATCAACTCATATTGGATATGCAACGGGTTTATTTTATTTTGAGGTCTTTAGAAACATGATCTTGGATATTTGTTATGCATTTTGATTGGGGGGGGGGCTGTTTTTTAGGTTCATTATGCTTAGCCAATTTTTACCTCCCACTATTTTTTGGGCATCCTTTGAACATTTAAGTTCATATATTTAAAACAAATCTATATCGATCGTATTCTCTTGGTTGGTGCTTTTATTAGAGTTGTTATGTGAAATTATGAAGCTTTCTTGTAATTTTAAAAAATGGGGAAACAGAGGAATTAAATGAGGAGGTTGTTCTATTTGATAGAAAGTTTCACTTTTCCAATTCCAATCTCATATTCAAGGTAATGTGTTAAATGTTTCGAAGGAGAACTTATTCAAATGACAAAATATAGCTAAAGTCCAAAAATGGTTTGTTGTTGGTAAGTATGGTTAAAGTTAGTGAGGTGGATTTTAGAGAAATAAGTGGTTAACTGTCGACATATATTTTTGTTTAATGTTTAATTGTATCAAATGTAAGTTAACATATATTTAATGTAGGACATTATTAAGAAAATAAGAAATAAGAAATAGGAAACAAGAAACAGTTATCAAACACATTTATGTTTCTTATTTATAAAAAAAAAGAAAAAAAAAGAAAGAGAGAGCAAGAAACAGGAAACAGAAAATAGAAAACATGGAATGAGAACGTTACCAAACGGACCCTTAGAGTCTAACATGACATATCGCATGATGCCTATTTTATCATGTTATTAATGTTGTATGAACAAGCACTTTCATTTGGTCCATGCATGATTTTTAATAGATGCATCGTTGGGCTCCTCCCTACGGCTCCTCTTCACCCCGTTGGGCTTACGTTGGTCTCTCCCACCTAAGAATTTAGTAACAAAAGCTTAAGCTAGTTCTTTAAAAGAACCAATTGATTCTCTTTTTAGTTATCTAAATTAATTCCTTGCCAACCACATCAAGGTTGAAAGGAATGCTAAACATTGAATTGATCAGATACTTTGTAAAGTTCCATAAAAGATTTGTACATGTCAAGATGCACTATTGGGTCTTTCTTGCCATCATAGAGTTTATTGGTTGAAACTTTAAACAGCTGGAGACGTTCAACTACCATTATTTCCTTAGTAAATAGGGGGTTCACTTGCTCGATTAGTGCCTCAAGATCAAATCTTTTTGTTTCTCTGGCATTTTCAATGTTTCCTATCTCATCTTGGATAACCACTAACTCTGCCTTCCAAAGGGGCCTCTTGGCCTTACCCTGATCAAGCTTTAAAGGTCTATCTCAATTGTCTCTTCGTCTTTTGAGGTTCTAGTCGTTTTTCAATCTCTAGGGAACTCCTCCATTTTCATTTTATCTTTCTATACTCAGCTTCGTCCTCTTGGCTTTGGCCTCAATAGCCTCGACCTCGACCTTGGCTAGTAAACTTTGGTCTCTCTGCCTCGACTTCATTTGCACCATTGATTTTAGTCCACTGGTTCTACTGGGTTAGCTATGGGTAGCTTCGGGTTGCTTTGATAGTCAATCAAACTCAACTCATTTTCTTGAATTTTTTTCACTTAAGATTTGCCTCTCCTTTGGCTTTAGAACATGAGACTCTGTTTCTCCCAAATCATTAAGCAAATGAGCTTTTCCTTTTGCAAGATCACACATTAATTGTTCAACCTGAACCGTTGTCGAGTCGTCGAGTCAAGTCATGACCCATTCCGACTACTTGCTTTTCTAATGCCTTCAATCTTTCCGCATATCGAGGAAGTGTTTAATTTCTTGTCCTTCACAAATGATGGTCTTGGTTTGAGTCACTTCCATCCATGTTCTTATTCATGTCCCTCTTTCTCATATTTTGTAAGGCATGTAGATTACTAGTGACACACTATTTTCCACACAGACATGTCAAATTATTGATGCAAAATGTTGGCCTAAGAAAAATAGGCCTAACCTTCACTGACACCAACAACTAAAATTTGTAATTCGGGAAAGAGAAGTCCTGAAAAACAAAGAAAAAAGGATCCAATGCCTAAGTCGGTAAGAGATTTATATAATAGAAAAAAAGTCGAAAGTCCAAGCTACCTCATGTGGAGCCATAATGAGGTGTATTTATAGGGGACTTGATATAAGGTTTATCTTTGTCCAACTAAGATTGGGATATGAGTTTCGTAATCCTAGATGAGATAGGTTATCTCTCAAATTGAATGGATCAGGGCATATTGAATGGAAAAGGTCGGCCTTAGTCTTTGCTGATAGTTTTCCTCAAGCTATATATTTGACTTCATGCATGACATTGGGTTAGAATATCGTAAAATATGCCTCATCAAGCATTTGGCAAGAAGGGTCAACCTCAACCACTTGCTTGGCCCTGGTCCAAACCAACCCCCTTTACTAGGCCCACTTGGACCAAGCCATCCACTACAATCTTTGATTATAACTTTTGGCTAGTATCATGTTTCTTTCTAACTTTGTTGTTTCAAAGTAGGATCTTTAACTAAGATGACCTAAATTGCTATATGATATTACATGAAGGGCCCGAATTTCTAATAAATTTCACATGTCCTAAATGGGCCTGTATATTACACAAATCTATGACCCAAACTACTTTAAAACTCATTTCTATTATTTAATTGATTTATAACAAAAATCTAAATGAAAAAAATCATGGGTTACGGTTTTGGAAAGAAGTGGAAAACGTTTAATATTTTTTTTTTTACGAAAATCGTTGTCTACTCCTTCAATTATACTTGTAGAAGCCAACGTGGGTACTGAGAAATTTGAGAGATTTTGGTGGTAAAGAAGAAAACTTTCGACGACCAGCAAATACTTAACTTTTTTTTTATAGAATATGGGTAGAAATTTTGAAGTTAGTATCATATATATTCATCACATATGAAACATTGGGAATATTAGGTATATTTTAGATATTCGATTAAATAAACAAATAAATGAAAATGTAGTTTTAAATGTGATACATTCTAGGGTTTATTGAGATTTTAATAGTGAAGAAGAAGACTTTCGACGGTCGACAAATTTAGAAATTTTGCGACAGAATCTGGGTAGAAATTTCGAGGTTAGTACTGTATATATTCAAAATATATGAAACATTAGGTATATTAGGTATATTTTAGATGTTCGATTGAATAGGTAAACAATCAAAAATGTAGTTTTGAAGTGATACATTCTAGGGTTTATTAAGATTCAAAGTTAAAAAAATTGTTGCATTGTGATACATTTTAGGGCGTAACAAAAAGATACTTTAAGTTTATTCAACTTACATTATAATTTAAATATGTAACAAAAACTTACTCTGTGTTGATTTACTATGCAATGTTATTTACATATGTTAAATGGTAGTTAATTTTGCAAAACTTTCTTTAAATGCAGTGCAAAAAATGGTTAGAAGAAGGGAAAGATGTCTTGGGTCGAGGAGTAGGAAGGTTAGATCAAACGAACATGATCCAATCATGTTCCAGAGAATATTTCGGTTCACCACCCGCAGCTGGACAGTAGAGGAGCTGTGCGGCGGCACTTCGACGGACACAGTGGCACGACGACGGGTTCGCAGATGCACCCTTTGCAATCGGAACGATGGCGAGCTTTACGAACTGTGGAAAGCAATCGATTTGAACGTTGCAATGGTGTAGGAGATGTCGGGCTTCACAAACTGGAATGGATGGAGACAAAGGGTCACGACGAACAAGGCAGATTGCACGTCTCGCAATTGAGGGTCGAATGTGGTCGGAAATTGTTCGTCGGATTTGGACGACGGCTATGCACAGACGACGATGGTTGGGTCTCTATCGGTCGGGACTTCATCGAACGGATAGAGTATGGGGGCGCGGTGGCTAGGTCTTGAGGAAAAAGAAAAAAAATGATTGAGGGAAATGGTAGCCGTGCGCGAAGAAGAAGAAAGGGAACTTTATTTTCTTTTCTTTTCTTTTTTATATTAATAAAAATAATAAATAACAATAAAAATAACATATTATTCTTATTATCATTTTCAAACATTTTTTTCCTTTCATTTCTTTTCTTTTTCATAAAATAAAAATGTTCTCTTCCAAGCTAAAAGAGATAAATTGTACCCAACATTTAAAATCCTAAAATAAAGTAATTCGATTAAAATCAATTACCTTATGCTCGGGGTGTTACACTATGGATACGGCCCGCTTTGTAGTTAGTATAAATGATGTGATCCTAAATTGTTCATGTAGAGACATGGAAATGGGGGTATCCTATGTAAAGAGTTTACATAAGACTGAAACCATATAAATAGTCGCTTTTAGGTTATAACACCGTTGA
>JBBPDI010029781.1:0-22183 GCA_037974545.1 Cucumis variabilis
TTACTATTTTACGGTCTGGTCTTATGAAAACTAATTGCATAGGATACCTCACTTGTACGTCAACTACACAAACATGTTTGATCATTGAGTTTGTATCAAATACAAAGTGAGTCATATCCATAGTGTTACCAGGATAAGGTATCCAACTTTATCCCTATAATATAGATCCTTTAAGTTGATCTCGAACATTGGTCCATGTATGTCTTTACATACTGTTCAAGACTCATCAAACAACTTAGAATGTTAGTTTATTGGATTTAGGTTATCAAGACAAAACTAAAAATATAATCAATAAAATTTATTAAAATTATAAAAATAAAACTTTTTTAATAACGATCAATGAATTATATTAACAATCTATGAGTTTTAGGATATAAATCCCAACAAACTCTCACTTGGACTAAAACTCTAGTCTCTAGGGGATGTATGTAACAAAGTAATCTTCAAACATTAGAAATGGTAAAATGTACAAGTATATTACATAAAATGTATATATACAAATACAATAAAATAAACCAAGGCATCCCCTTATACCCATTACACATGTCCCACTTGTTTTAGATTACCTAATGTACATATCTCATAGATCTAGGATTTCTAGATGACTCTTGAACACTTTAGCTGTGAGAGTATTTGTAAATGGATCAACAATGTTGTGCTCCAAAACAATCTTTATGACGATCACATCACCTCATTGCACAATCTTCCATATAAGATGATACTTTCTTTCAATGTGTTTTCCTCATTTGTGGCTGTGAGACTCCTTAGAATTGACTACTGCTCCACTGTTATCACAATAGAAAGTGATGGACATGTTTATGTTTGGAACAACTTCCAAATCATGCATAAACTTTCTGAGCCAAACTACTTCTTTTGCTACTTCACAAGCAATGGTGTACTCAGCCTATATAGTAGAGTCTGCAATGCATTCTTACTTGATGCTACACCATACCACAACTCTCCCGTTTAGGGTGAACACCGATCTTGACGTTGATTTCCTAGAATCCTCAGTGGTTTGGAAATCAAAGTTAGTGTATCCTGTAAGGATCAAATCCTTAGCTCCATACACAATATGTAGTCTCTCATTCTCCTTAGATACTTTAAAATAATTTTAAGCGTCGTCCAGTGGTCTAACCCTGGGTTGGACTGATGTCTACTGACTACTCCTACTGCATAACAAATGTCTGGCCTAATGTAGAGCATAACATACATTAAGCTGTCTACAGCTGAGGCATAGGAAATACATCTCATATCCTCAACTTCTTGAGGTGTCTTAGGACACTGTTTCCTGGAAAAGTGAACCTTGTGCCTGAAAGATAATAAATCCTTCTTAGAGTTCTGCATCAAATATCAAACCAATATTTTGTAGATATAGGTTCTCTAAGACAGTGCTAGCATTTTGTTCTTACAATCCCTTATGATTTGGATCCCTAGAACAAATTGTGTCTCTCTCAAATCTTTCATTTGAAATTAGACTGCTAACCAAGTTTTAACATTAGTTAGGTATCCTACATCATTTCCAATAAGAATGATACGTCCACATAAAGTACTAAGAAAACTACTTTACTTTAGTTGATTTTCTCGTATACACAAGGTTCATCAATATTTTGGTCAAAACCGTAAGATTTGATTGCAATATCAAATCTAATGTTTCAAGATCTAGATGTTTGTTTCAACCCATAAATGAATCAATTCAGCTTGCAAACGTTTTGCTCCTGACCTTGGGTTATGAACCCCTTGGGCTGAGACATAAAGATACTCTCTTCAAGATTGTCATTCAGAAAAGCAGTCTTAACATCCATTTTCCATATTTCATAATCATAAAAAGTGGTTATGAACAAGAGAATCCTTATACACTTTAACATAGATCCATTTGCACGATATAGGTTCATCTCTTAAGGTAGATCTAGAAGCTGCCACACTGAATTGAAGTACATAGACTCCATTTCAAGGTTCATAGCTTTGACCCATTAGTTGTTGTCTACATCATTCATTGTCTGTTTATAGGACAATGGATCTAGCTTCAACGTCACCATCTAGTATGACAACCTAAGTTTCGGTTAAACCCAAGTAATGGTTAGGTTATGATACAATCCTCCTACTGCGTTGAGGCATTCTCAACGATTGAGAAGGATGAGACTAACCTGATGTGTTAGTTTCATCAACTCTTGATGAGGGACGAGCTTCATCAACAATCCTTGTTGGTTCATCAGTAGTTTCACTTAATACTAATTTACGTTATGGTTTATGATCTCTCACGTGGTCTTCATCCAAGAAAGTAGTATTTATAGATACAAACACTGTTTTCTTGTAGATGAAAGAATAGACCACCTCTCGTTTCTTTAGAGTAACCAACAAATTGGCATAACCTTAAAAGTTTTTTTAACTTCTTGAGATTTGTCACTAACACGTGAGTTGGACAACCCCAAATTTTAAAGTAACTTAAACTAGGTTTACGTCCTTTCCATAACTCTAAAGGTGTTTCAAAAACACTCTTCGAGGAGACATTGTTCAAGATATGAACTGTAGTCTCCACTGCATACCCCTAAAATGAGCTAGGTAATTGAGCATAGCTCATCATTAAACGAACCATGTCTAACAAGGTTCTATTTCTTCTTTTTGGTACAACATTTTATTGAGATGTACTAGGTGTTGAGAGTTGAGATTAGATTTCATGTTCTATCAGATAGTCCTAAAATCTCAAATCCATGTACTCTCCACCTCGATCAGATCGAAGTATTTTAATCTTTTTACTTAATAGATTTTCAACTTCAGCCTTATACTCCTTGAAATTTTTAAAAGCTTCAAACTTATGCCCCATTAAGTATAAATAACCATACTTTGATTAATTATCTATAAAAGAGATGAAGTATTCAAAACCTCCTCTAGCTTTTACATTCATCGAACCACAAAGATGTTATTGGCTTTATAACATTTTCCTGTAAAAGGTCTTTTAGTCATCTTTCCTTTAAGAAAAATTCATATGAAGGCAATGAATCATCTTCTAACTCATTTAGAAGTCCATTCTTTACCAATTTCCCGATCCTATCAAGATTAATGAGACCTAATCTTAAATGTCAAAGATAGGTGTTATTATTAGGAGAAATTCATTGTCTTTTATTTTGAGTATTAGTAGTTTTAAACATATCATGATTTAAAAATGCTTTTGCTTCATTAGGTCTTAATACAGACAAGTTGTCTTCAAGCTTAGCTAAACAAATATATATAGAGCATTCTTAGAAATGAATGCTTCATTAATAGGAAAGGTGACATTCAATAAGACAAGAAATAGATATAAGATTCCTTTTAATCTTAGGAACTATATACAACTTTTCTATAAACAGAAATCTATTTCTGAAAGACAACTTAACATCTCCCACTGCATGAGCTGAAATGACATCTCCCATTCCAACCTTGAGAGTCATCTCATCCTCCTCGAGCTGCTTAACGAACTAGTTTCCTTTAAAGAAGAGCAAACATGGCTAGTGACTCATGAATTAAGTATCCAGACATTTTGATAATTTTCTACTAAACATGTTTCTAAGACATGTAAATCATTTTTACCTTCTTTTTTATTCTTCTTGAACATTTTTTGGATGGAGTCCATGATCTGACGTGCAGTGACCATGGTCTCATGTTTCTTACTTAGTATCTCAAACATACTAGATAAGAGATAGACGCGGGTATTGTCATTGAGCTTTGTCTAAACAGTTATATGCATCTCTGACATTCTGAGATGCATTTTGAGCAGGAAAAAGAGATTCCTCTAATAAGATGAAGTGTAGATCATCATTAACCAGAATCTCTGACATTCCTCTAATAAGATGAAGTGTAGATCATCATTAACCAGAATCATATTAATATTTGCCTTCTACGTCGCATAATTTTTACCGGTTAATTTTTTATTTTTAAGTAGTTGAATGATTAAAGAAGACATGTTGAAACAATCAATTGACTGTATTAGTTATCTTTGTTTTAACCCATTACATAAAATAATTCAATCAATTCAGAAAAAACAAGAATTCAAAGAACCCTAACAAAACAAATGATTTAGTTTTTGCAATGATACTTCAAAAGTTTAGAGCAACGACCACCGAAGGGTGATCGTCTACTCCTCTCCTGAATTGAGACAATCTCAGCTAATAACTAATATTAGAATAACTCAAATTCTTATAGTTCTTACCTACCGTTGTTCGATCAAGGATTCATTAACTAACTTAATTCATCTCATAAGTGTGACACTACCATTTTCAGATTTCAGAGATACGTTTCAACAGCTACTGAAAGGATAGACAACTGTTGAAGATTAACCTTAGAAATCTTATCCATTTCTAGAGTTTCTGTTGTTCCGACGTCTATAATCAGACCCTCAGAAGGGATGGTCGCTTTGGGATGACATGCAGGTGGATCATAGAAATCTCACGGTGCAACCTAATGGAGGAGACCATACGATACGTTGACACACATCCTTCTCCCACTTACTATGAACATTTCCCCTATTCACCTTGTTATTGATCCATACAAACATTTTTCGAAGGAAGACCGCTTTCAGGGCAACACAAAGCCAAGTATGAATCTCACATGTGAACTCTTAAGGACATGAGAGCTAAAAATTGATATAGCATATATATCATTTTTCTCCCACTAAAATGTTCTATTAATTTAGGGTTTGTTGTACTTAACTAAATTTCGGCTAAATGAATCTATCTAAGTCTATTCCTATTATAACTCGTATAATAAAACTTTACTCTAAGTTTTTACGTATATTAACCATTTAATTTACCTAGTGGCATCTCATGCTTAATAGGAATAAGGTTAATTCAACGTCGGTTTCAGGTTAGCTCTCAGGTATGAGGTGTTCCGTAGACCATCAACTTAAGTACCCCGACCATAGACAGGACTTTACCGGTGAAGTTCGCTTATAACCTTAAATCCTATTTACTCAAGTTTTTAGGTGTATTAAACCATTTAATTTACCTGGTGGTATCTTATGCTAATAGGGATAAGATAAATTCAACGCCGATTCTGGCTCAGTTTCCAGGTAAAAGGTGTTTCGTAAACCATCAACTTAAGTACCTTCAACCTTAGACAGAACTTTACCGGTGGAATTTCCTTATAACCTTAAATCCTATTTGTCCTACTTAGTTTCAATAAACTAAAAATAAGACACTTAGAATTAATGTGATCTTAGGTCTATTTAATTTTTAAAAAAATTAAATTAAATCAAATTAATTCTAAGATCCTATGTTTGCATGCAACTCTTTATTATAGGTTGACGGTTTCTAATTATAAATTTTTTAACTATTGTAAAAATTAATTAATTAGCCCTATAATATGTATACTATGGTTTAATTAATTAAAATAAATTTTATTAAAAAAAACCATGCAACATGTATAACATTACATTAATATAACAATTATTCTAATTTATGGATGTAATATGCTCAATACAAATTGATTTTCTCTTAATTAATATAACACTTATATTAAAAAAATACATGAAAATCAATCAAGTATACACAAGACATTAATTTAAATATAACAAATTATATTTAACTAAGTAATGTCATGCATCATGCTTATCCAATTTTATATATTTAAAATATCAACATACTTTAAATAATTCATGAAATTCAAAATTATGCATTAATATCATATCTTATTACATTTATAATATATAAAAATGCATGAACATATTTAGAAAATCATGCAACTAAAACATAACACTTAATATTTAAGAATGATGCATGATAATTATAATCCTAAGGTGAAATTTTAAACTATATGACATACATTATGCATATAATTAATTTAATCAAACATCACATGTAATAATAGATTAAATAGCAAAATAGACCGAATTTGACACCTCTAAAAAATATAATTATATTAATTTAATTTAATTAATAAAGAAAAAACATATTTAAAAAAAAACTAAAAAAATACATGATCTGTAAATCATAACCACAACCTCCTACTTCAAAGGTGAACAAATAGCCATTGCACCAAAAATCCCTTCTTGGTACTTCCACACGCGCAACACATATATGTTTGTTTCCAATTTTTTTTTTCAATCAAATGCATCTTCATAGCAACTCTTGCCATCGAACAACATGAACTTACAAACTCGATCGATTACAAAATAAAAATGCTCAAAACAATAAGTCAACATCAATCAAATTAATGAAAAACTGTAATCTAAGGTGCTAAAGTCAAAAACATCTATTTTTCAATCACATTCATAATGAAAAAAAAAAATCCCACCTAACCAATGCAAATTTTAAAACTCCCAATTAAAATTTGAAATGACTCTAATACCAATTGAATGGATAAAAGCACTATGGCAGTGGAAGATTTTACAGAATCATTCCTCAGTTTAATTTGAGAATCACAGAATACCACTAAATTAGCAAAAATAATTAAGAAACTAGTTTTCTTATTAAGACTTAAAGATTAGGCATGCTTTCTAATTATAGATTAGAGAAAGAAGAACTTACTTGTTTATGTCTCTGAATCTACAAAGTAAATCTTCACATTGAGGCACCACCACTAGAAGACATTCCTAACCTCTAGGATGAGATTGGTTTGTGGGAACCAATTGGGATGAAAAAAAGTTTAGAGATTTTTTAGAGAAACTCTTTTGAAGAAAAGCAAAATTATTTGTTTTATTTTTTGGTTCACTAAATTGTTGAAGAAAACTGTTTTCTTCTAGATATTTATCTCTCTTTCCTTCTTGGAGTAGAAAAGGGAGTATGGGAGAATCATGGGATTCTATTAATTTAAAAAATATTAAATTAATAGAAATTTCAAATCTAATATTTTTATTAACCATTAATCAATTAGTTAATAATTAATTAAATCATATTTAATTAATATTTTATTTAAATATTATTTAATGAATATCTCTCCCATATCGTATAGTTTTATATTAATTTAATTAAATCAAATTTAATTAAATAAAATAAAACTAAACTATTAATTAATTGGAGAATTAATTAATACCTAAATTAAATATTTTATATTTGACTTAAATTAAATTTGAATCATATTCAAATATAAGTTTCTCTCATACCAAATAATTTTAATATGAATCCATTTTATATTAAATTAATATTTGAACTCATTCAAATATTTTCTCTCTCATAAATTAGTTTTGAATCATATTCAAAATTAAATTTATTTAATAAAGTTTGCTAAACTTTATATTATAATGTATAACTATACATTAAACTAATTCTCAAAGTAATTTTGAACATTTCAAATTACAACCAATATGAATAAATCTCATTATCTTTTATGAGCTAGGAAGAGGACCTAATGGACCTATAGATCAGAAGCTATAATGATCTAAGATTAATTGGCTAAACTCATTACCCATATTAATCAATATTCGTTAATTGTGTGTACACTCCACTAAAAACTCGCAGCTGAGCTCTTCTCAATGTAGATATATTTCTGTGTCCATGGATATAGACCAATAATAGTAAGTTAGTCCTTCACGAGTGTTCGTAACACCAACTGGATCAAATGACCGTTTTACCCTTAGGTTACCTCTAATCCTTAAATACCAGTGCTCCTCTAATGAACAATCTGCTTATGCTCCAACCAATAAACAGAAACCTCTCCGTGTCATAGAGAGGGTAGGGCTCTTTGTTCAAGTCCCAGAGACACCATTTAAGGGAACACTCTTTATTTACCCTAAAGTAGGGAATGAGTGAAATTCATCTTGTATAATGATGTTTCCAAATCCCAACTAGGTCTTGTCCCCAAAATGATAAGCTTATTGAGTCAGCGATCTGGCCACTCTCACTTGTACAAATCAAAGGATAATCTCTCACGAACAGAAGTTCATAAGACACTCATGATTAAAACTAAGTTACTTAGGTCATCCGAATAAAATAGAAACCTAACTAGTTAACAGAGATACATTTAGTGGTAATTACAATTACCCTTAATATAATATGATTATATTAATTTGATTATTTTTTTATGGGTGTCAAATTCAGTCTATTTTGTTATTTAATCTTTTATTACATGTGAGGTTTGATTAAATTAATTATATGCATAATGTATGTCATATATTTTAGAATCCTACCTTATGATTATAATTATCATGCATCCTTCTTAAATATTAAGTGTTATATTTTAGTTGCATGATTTTCTAAGCATGTTCATGCATTTTTTGTATATTATAAATGTTATAATATATGGTATTTAATGCATGATTTTGAATTTTATGAGTTATTTAAAGTATGCTGATATTTTAAATATATAAAATTGGATAAGCATGATGCATGACATTACTTAGTTAAATATAATTTGTTATATTTAAATTATTTTCTTGTGTAAGCTTGATTGATTTTCATGTATTATTTTTTTATATAAGTATTATATTAATTAATATGAAAATCAATTTCCATTAAGCATATTACGTTCATAAATTAATATAATCGTTATATTAATTAATATTTCGCATGTTGTATGGTTTATTTTTTAATTAAAATTTATTTTAATTAATTAAACCATAATATGCATATTATAGGACTAATTCATTAATTTAATAATAGTTATAAAATTTTGATAATTAGAAACCGTCAACCTATAATAAAAAGTTGCATGCAAACATAGGATCTTAGGATTAATTTGATTTAATTTTAAACTGATTAAATTAAATAAACCTAGGATCACACTAATTCTAATAGGTTTAGAATTATGTCTCACTTTTAGTTTAATGAAACTAAGTAAGACAAATAGGATTTAAGGTTATAAGAGAACTCCACCGGTAAAGTTCTGTCTAAGGCTGAAGGTACTTAAGTTGACAGTTTCTGAAACACCTCCTACTCGAAAACTGTGATGAAACCAACGTTGAATTAATCTTATTCCTATTAGCATAAGATGCCACTAGGTAAATTAAATGGTTTAATACAACTAAAAACATTAAGAGTGAATAGGATTTAAGGTTATCAAGAAACTCCACCAGTAAAATCCTATCTAAGGCCGGGGGTACTTAAGTTGACGATATGGAACACCTCCTACCTGAAAACTGATCTGAAATCGACATTGAATTAATCTTATTCCTTTTAAGCATGAGATGCCACTAGGTAAATTAAATGGTTTGATATAGATACAAACTTTAGAGTAAAGTTTTATTATACGAGTTATGATAGGAATAGACTTAGATAGATTCATTTATCCGAAATTAGCTAAGTACAATAAACCCTAAATTAATAGAACATTTTAGTGGGAGAAAAATGGTATATATGATATATCAATTTTTAGCTTTCACGTCCCTAAGAGTTCACACGTGAGATTCATACTCCGTGTTACCCTACGAGCGACCTCCCTTCGAAAAGTGTTATATGAGTAATTAACAAGGTGAATAGGGGAAATGTTCATAGTAAGTAGGAGAAGGACGCGTGTCAACATATCGTATGGTCTCCTTCATTAGGTTGCACTGTGAGATTTCTATGATCTGCCTGCGTGTTGTCCTAGAGCAACCATCCCTTCAGAGGGCCTGATTATAGAAGTCAGAAAAACGCAAACTCCAAAAATTGATAGGGCTTCTTAGGTTAATCTTCAATGTTGTCTTTCCTTTCAGTAGTCTGTTGAAGCGTGCCTCTGGGATCTGAAAATGGTAGGGTCAGACTTATGGAATTAATTAAGTTAGTTAATGGATCCTTGACCAAACAACGGCAGCTAAGAACTATAGAAATATGAGTTATTCTGGTATTAGTTATTAACTGAGATGGTCTGAATTTAGGAGAGGAGTAGCTGATCATCCTTCGGTGGTTGTTGCTCTAAACTTCTGAAGTATCATTACAAAAACTAAATCATTTATTTGATTAAGGTTCTTTGATTGCTTGTTTTTGCTGAATTGATTGAATTACTTTGTGCAATGAGATAAGAAAAAGATAACTAATATGGCCAATGGATTGTTTTAGCATGACTTCTTCAATCATTCGACTACTTAAAAATAAAAAATTAACCGATGAAAATTGTGCGACATGGAAGTCAAACCTGAAAATGATTCTGGTTAATAATGATCTATGCATTGTCTTAATGGAGGAATGTCCTCATTTTTCCTGCTCAAAATGCATATCAGAATGTCAGGGATGCATATAACTGTTTGGACAAAGGCCAATGACAAGACCCGCGTCTATCTCTTATCTAGTATGTTTGAAATACTAAGTAAGAAACATGAGACCATGGTCACTGCACGTCAGATCATGGACTCCCTCTAAGAGATGTTTAAGAAGAATAAAAAAAGAAGGTAAAAATGATTTACTTGTCTTAGAAACATGTTTAGTAGAAGATTACCAAAATGCCTGGATACTTAATTTAGAAGCCACTACCCATGTTTGCTCTTCTTTAAAGGAAACTAGTTCCTTTAAATAACTCAAGGAGGATGAGATGAATCTCAAGGTTGGAAGGGCAAATGTCATTCCAACTCGTGCAGTGGGAGATGTTAAGTTGTCTTTCAGAAATAGATTCCTATTTTGAGAAAACTTGTATATAGTTCTTAAGATTAAAAGGAATCTTATATCTATTTCTTGTTTTATTAAACAATCATATAATATAACATTTTCTTTTAATGAAGAATTCATTTCTAAGAATGGTGTACATAATGGGGCATAAGTCTGAAGCTCTTAAAAAGTTCAAGGAGTATAAGGCTGAAGTTGAAAATCTATTAAGTAAAAAGATTAAAATACTTCGATCTGATTAAGGTGAAGAGTACATGGATTTGATATTTCAGGACTATATGATAGAGCATGTAATCCAATCCCAACTTTAGTACCTAGTACACCTCAATAAATTGATGTATTCAAATGAAGAAATAGAACCATGTTAGACATGGTTCGTTCAATGATGAGCTATGCTCAATTTCCTAGCTCATTTTGGGGGTATGCAGTGGATACTGCAGTTCATATCTTGAACAATGTTTCCTCGAAGAATGTTTTTGAAACACCTTTTGAGTTATAAAGAGGATGTAAACCTTGTTTCAATCACTTCAGAATTTAGAATTTTCTAGCTCATGTGTAAGTGACAAATTTCAAGAAGTTGGAAAAATGTTCAAGGTTATACCAATTTGTTGGTTACCATAAAGAAACGACAAGTGGTCTATTCTTCGATCCTCAAGAAAATAGAGTGTTTGTATCAAAAATGCTACTTTCTTAGAAGAAGACCACATGAGAGATCATAAACCATGAAGCAAATTAGTATCAAGTGAATCTACTAATAAATCAACAAGGGTTGTTGATGAAGTTGGTCCCTCATCAAGAGTAAATAAAACCAACACATTGGGTCAGTCTCATCCTTCTCAATCGTT
Source organism: Cucumis variabilis (assembly GCA_037974545.1). Classification (NCBI taxonomy): domain Eukaryota; kingdom Viridiplantae; phylum Streptophyta; class Magnoliopsida; order Cucurbitales; family Cucurbitaceae; genus Cucumis; species Cucumis variabilis. Next base: position 11,327 of record JBBPDI010029781.1, read on the forward strand.
AAGAATGCCTTAACACAGTAGGAGAGTTGTATCACAACCTAACCGTTACTTGGATTTAACTGAAACTCAGGTTGTTATACCAGATGATGTTGAGGATCCATTGTCCTATAAATAGGCAATAAATGATGTAGACAAGAACCAATGGGTCAAAGCCATGGACCTTGAAATAGAGTCTATGTACTTCAATTCAGTGTGGGAGCTTGTAGATCTACCTGAAGGGGTGAAACTTATAGAGTGAACATGGATCTATAAGAGAAAGAGAGATTCAATTGGGAAGGTACATACCTTCAAAGCAAGACTTGTAGCAAAAGGGTATACCCAAAGGGAAGGGGTTGACTATGAGGAAACTTTTCCCTGTTGCTACGTTAAAGTCTATAAGTATTCTCTTGTCCATAGCCACTTTTTATAATTATGAAATATGGAAAATGGATGTCAAGACTGCTTTTTTGAATGACAATCTTGAAGAGAGTATCTTTATGTCTTAGCCTGAGGGGTTCATAATCCAAGGTCGAGAATAAAAGTTTGCAAGCTGAATTGATCCATTTATGGGTTGAAACAAGCATCTCTAAGGTTACGAACAACCCGTGAACCTGTGAAGGTTTAACTTACTTATCATGGTTATATCACATTGACACAAATATATCTCTAGTGAGGGAAGTGACACTACAGGACTTCAATGGAATGACCCATTAGTTATTGAAGATTGATTAACTCGATCTAAAGAGCTTAGACAGTTAATCTCGGATCGTTGGAGTCTATGATCTATAGGTCCATTAGGTTCCCTCACTAGCTCACAAGGCCTTAGTTAAAGAGAGAGAAATCGATGAATATATTTGATATAGTCATCGGTTATAAGTTTAAGATAGAGCTTTATATTTCAATGAGATTTTAATATTAAAAATATAAATATAGATATATTAAAAAGCTCAGGATTGATGGAAGTGGTCAAGGATGTGAATGTCAAAATATTGACTTTTGACTTTGACCGACTTTATATCTTAAAAAAATTAATTTAAGAGAAATGAATTTGAATTCATGCTCGGGAGGTCGAAATTAGTCTAGACGGACAAAATGATAAAAAGTCAAAATATTGACTTTCGACTTAGAAAAGTCAAACTTTGAATTTGATTTAAATGTCAAATTACCATATTGCCCTTAGACTGATTTAATTAATAATGTTGAGATTTGATAAACTTATCACATGTACGTGATTTGCAGCTGGGTTTATGCATGCAAGACACCTAAACCATTAATAGTTAATGGAATGCCAAGTATTGAGAAAAGAAAAGGAATCTCTTTACATGCATTCTTGCATGTAGTTTGCTTGATAAAATGGTTTATTGCAAATGGAAGAAAAAAAACTCTTGGATCCTTTTTTTTTTTTTATGAGATTTGATTTTGCAATTAGGAATTGCAAAATAAACCAAAAACTCTTTTCTCTACAAAAAAGAATCTTCAAGCTAAGTTCCTCCTAAAAAAATCTCATCTCTCTCTAATTCCTTCATCGAACAGTCTCGGTTATAAGTATGGAGAATAGTGAGTCAACACTAGTGGTAGCCTCAACTTCAAGTTCATGAGGAGATTTTGAAGAGTCCGTGAGGAGATTACGAAGAGTTCATGAGGAGATTACAAGGGAAGAAAAGCATCGATGGTAAGTTTTTCTTTTAACCCTATCTTTGTTTCAATTAGAGTTGTAATGCATATTAACTACATCAATTTAGACTATACCGTCTGATATATATAACAACCTTCCGGAGATATTGTCTGTGCACAGAGGTTCCTTTGATAATGGCATTCAGTAGATATCTAATATCCTATCATTGGGACACAGATTAATGAGATGGGGGCTCTACAGATGCCTACTTTCATCTTAAGATTATCAACATTCCTCTATTAAGACAAAGTGTAAATCATCATTAACCAGAACCATATTCAGGTTGGACTTCCACGTTGCATAATTTTCATCGATTAATTTTTATTTTTGAGCAGTTGAATAAATGAAGAAGACATGCTCAAATATCAAACAATGGACCATATTAGTTATCTTTTCCTTAACACATTACAAAAAATAAGCCAATCAATTTAGCAAAAATAAACAATCAAAGAACCTTAATCAAATAAATGATTTAGTTTTTGCAACGATACTTCAAAAGTTTAGAGCAACAGTCACCGAAGGATGGTCAACTAATCCTCTTCTGAATTTAGACAACTTAGCTAATAAATAATACAAGAATAACTCATATTCCTAGAGTTCTTAGCTACCGTTGTTCGGTCAAGATTCATTAACTAACTTAATTTATTCCGTAAGTGTGACTCTACCATTTTCAGATCCCAAAGACATGCTTTAACAGGCTACCGAAAGTAAAGACATCTGTTGAAGATTAACCTAAGAAACCATATCCATTTCTGGAGTTTGCGTTGTTCTGATTTCTATAATCAGGCCCTCCGAAGGGATGGTCGCTCTAGGACGACACACAGGTGGATCATAAAAATCTCATGGTGCAGGAGACTGTAGGATATGTTGACACACGTCTTTCTCCCACTTACTATGAACATTTTTCCAATTCACCTTGTTATTGACTCATACAAACACTTTCTGAAGGGAGGTCGCTCCCAGGGCCACACGAAATCGAGAATAAATTTCACGTGCGAACTCTTAGGGACATGAGAACTAAAAATTGATATATCATATATACCATTTTTCTTCTACTATAATGTTTTATTAATTTAGGGTACTTAGCTAAATTCCAACCAAATGAATCTATCTAAGCCTATTCTTCTTATAACTCTTATAATAAAACTTTTCTCTAAAGTTTCCTGGTGTATTAAACCATTTAATTTACCAAGTGACATCTCATGCTTAACAGAAATAAGGTTAATTCAAATTCAGTTTCGGATCAGTTTTCAGGTAGGAGGTGTTTCGTCAACATAAGTACCCCCACCCTTAGACAGAACTTTACCGATGAAGTTTCCTTATAACCTTAAATCCTATTTACTCTAAAGTTTCTAGGTGTATTAAATCATTTAATTTACCTAGTGGCATCTTATGTTAATAGGAATAAGATCAATTCAACATTAGTTTTTGGTCAGTTCCCACATAGTTAGTGTTCCATAAACCGTCAACTTAAGAACCCCAACCTTAGATAGAACATTACCGGTGGAGTTTCCTTATAACCTTAATTCTATTTGTCCTACTTAGTTTCATTAAACTAAAATAAGTCATAATTGTAATTCTATTAGAATTAATGTGATCTTAGGTCTATTTAATTTTAAACAGTTTAAAATTAAATCAAATTAATCCTAAGATCCTATGTTTGCATGCAACTCTTTATTATAGGTTGATGGTTTCTAATCATCAAATTTTATAACTATTATAAAATTAACTAATTAGTCATATAATATGCATACTATGGTTTAATTAATCAAAAAAAATTTAATTAAATAATAAACCATTCAACATGCAAAACATTACATAAATATAACAATTATATTAAACTATGGATGTATTGTGCTCAATGCAAATTGATTTTCATCTTAATTATTATAACACTTATATTAAAAAAAATCATAAAAATCAACCAAGCATACACAAGACATTTATTTAAATATAACAAATTATATTTAACTAAGTAATGCCATGCATCATGCTTATCCAATTTCATATATTTAAAATACCAACATACTTTAAATAATTCATGAAATTCAAAATCATGTATTAATACCATATATTATAACATTTATAATATATAAACATGCATGAACATGCTTAGAAAATCATGCAACTAAAATATAAGACTTATACTTAAGAATGATGCATGATAATTATAATACTAAGGTGGGATTTTAAAATGATATGACATACATTATGTATATAATTAATTTTAACCAAACATCACATGAAATAATAGATTAAATAACAAAATAAACCGAATTTGGCAACCCTAAAAAAATAATCAAATTAATATAATCATATTATATTAATTTAATTAATAAAACAAAAAAAAATTTAAATTTTTTTAAAAAAAACTAAAACAACACGACCTCCTACACCAAGGGTGAATGGACAGTCGCTGCACCAGAAATCCATTTCTAGTAGTTTCCATACGTGCAGAAACTATATATTTGTTTCAAGTTTCAATTTTTTTATTTTTAAATCAAACGCATCTTTACAGCAATTCTTGTCATCAAACAACATGGACTTACAAACTCGATTATAGAATTAAAATGCTCAAAACAACAGGCCCTTTCATCAATCAAATTAATGAAAAACTGTAATCGAAGGTACCAAAATTGAAAATATTTATTTTGCACACATTCATAATGCAAAAAAAATACCACCAAACCAATGCAAAGTTTAAAATTCTCAATTAAAATTTAAGATAGCGCTGATACCAATTGAAGGGATAAAAGCCCTTGGCAGGGGAAGATTTTACATAACCATTCCTCAATTTAATTTGGAAATCCCAAAATACCACTACATTGACAATATTCAGAATCAAAATTCTAAATAAAAAGATAAGCATGCTTTTAAATTAAAAGATAGAGAGAACTTAGTCTTGTTGATGTCTCTGAATCTACAATCCATCAAATTGGGGATTCCTTCCTATCCTCTGAGATGAGATTGGTTTGTAGGAACCAATTGGAATGGAAAAAGGTTTAGAGAGAAACTGTTTTACATAAAACCAAAATTATTAGTTTTATTTTTTAGGGGCATTTGCAAAATAAATTAAAATATTTACAAGCTATAGCAAAATATTTAATTAATATTTTATTTAAACCATATTTAATAAATATCTCTTCAATATCTTATAGCTTTAAATTAATTTATTAAATCAAATTTAATTAAATCAAATTAAACTAAACCATTAGTTAATTCTCCAATAATTAATAACTAAATTAAATATTTTATATTTAACTTAAATCAAATTTGAATCTAATTCAAATATAAATTTATCTCATAACCAATAATTTTAATATGAATCAATTCAGATTAAAATTAATATTTGAACTCATTAAAATATTTTATCTCTTATAAATTAATTTTGAATCATATCAAAAGTTAAATTTATATAATAAAGTTTAATTAACATATAAACTTTATATTATATTGTATCACTATACATTATACTAATTTCCAAAGTACATTTGAAAATTTTAAATTACAATCAATATAAATAAATCTCATTACCCTTTATTTTAAATTACAACCAATATAAATAAATCTCATTACTTTTTACAACTTATGAAGGGGACCTAATGGACATATAGATCAGAAGCTATAACGATACGAGATTAATTGGCTAAACTCATTAACCACATTAATCAATATTTTTTAACTATGTGTACACTCCAATAAAGACTCACAGGTGAACTCGTGAAATTGTAGATATATTTCTTTGTCCATGGATATAAACCAATAATAGTAAGTTAGTCCTTTACGAGTGTTTGTAACACCAGCTGAGTAAATTACCGTTTTACCCATGTGTTACCTCTAGTCCTTAAATATAGTGCTCTTCTAATGAACAACCTGTTTATGGTGCAACCAATAAACAGAAACCCCTCTCGTTGTGCCATAAAGAGGCTAGGTCCCTTTGTTCAATTCTCGGAGACACCATTTAAGGGAACACTTATCTACTTACCTTAAAGTAGGGAAGGAGTGAATTCCATCTTATGTAATTATGTTTCTATCTCTCCACTTGGTCTTGTCCACAAAATGATAACCATATTGAGTCAACAATTTGGCCACTCTCACTCGTACAAATCAATGGACAATCCCTCGCAAACAGGAGTTCATAATACACTCAGGATTAAGACTAAGTTACCTAGGTCAACTACATGAACGTGTTGGATCATTGCGTTTGTATTAAATACAAAGTGAGTTGTATCCATAGCGTTACCGGGATAAGATACCCAACCTTATCTCTATACTATATACCCTTTAAGTTGATCTCGAACATTGATTCTTGTATGGCTCTACATACTGTTCAAGACTTACTAAACAACTTAAGATGTTAGTTTGTTGGATTTTAGTTATTCAGACAAAACTAATAATATAATCAATAACATTTATTGAAATTATAATAATAACACTTTATTAATAACAGTCAATGAATTATATTTACAATCTACGAGTTTTAGGACATAAATCGCAACATCTACATATTGTTCAATACTCATCAAACAGCTTAGGATGTTAGTTTATTGGATTTGGGTTATTAAGACAATTAATAATACAATCAATAACATTTATTAAAATTATAATAATAATAATAATAACACTTTATTAATAACAGTCAATGGATTATATTTATAATCTATGAGTTTTAGGACATAAATTTCAACATCTAGGGCTTTTATCCCTTCAGAATCCAAGCATTAGTAGTGCTCTATCTCGTTATAGCTACAATAAGGTTGGTAACCTTCAAATGTCATATTTGCATAACCATCTTCTCATAAATCTGTCTCAATGATAGCATACATAGGTATCTACTGAATACCTCTATCATAGGAACCTCTATGCACAAGTCATATCCCTCGAAGGGTTGTTGTATATATACATCGTACAATATAGTTTAAAATATTCTAAAATCATTCTTTACTTAAATACTTATCATAAATAAACTTAACAAACATTTTAAATCCCATACTTTGGAAAAAATTTGCTAAATCAGTAAACTCAAGTAATTCATACATCAAACCATGCTTAAAACATTTGATAGATAATTAGATACAAAAATCAACATTAAATTCATTTTATCACTCACAAATAATACTGTAGACCCTTGGTCTATAAATTTGTTTAATCTCTTCTTGACTTGAAATAACGGGAAATAATTCCATTTAATTCTTTTATTATAAAAATATTAGAACTTTACTTAAAGTTTCCTAAAATATCAAAAATAGCCCCAAGACACCCATTGGCTAGTTGGCACATAAGAATGGGCGAAAGGGCATTGGCCACGCGCTGGCTACTCACGCGCTAACCTCACAAGAGGTTTTTCATATGTGTTGGGCATGTCACATGCTAACCTCACACACAGGCATGTCACGCGCATCACTTGGCCGCGTGCCTAGCTTCTCGCACAGTCCTCCTTGCATGCCTCTTTGGTCGCATATGCTTTGCGCACAGGCTGTGCATCCAACGCCACCATCCTCGCACCAGAAACCTCTCTATCCCCAAACACCATGTCCATCTCACCTAACAATCTCTGACACTTGGCCGACAACCTCTTTTGCCCAAAAACTCATTTTCGGTCAGATCTTACTTTTACTTTAGAGCTTCATATTTTAAAATTCATAACTCAAATAAAACTACTTTCTTCTGCAAACTTACTCTAAATTGTCTTAACATTCATACCTCAAATTTGTGATGGAAAATTCCAAGAAACAATGGACAATCCCTCATGAGTGTATGAGTGTATTGTGAGAAATTTTCAGCAAAAGCGCATGAGTGTATTGTGAGAAATTTTCATCCAAAGTGTCCTATTTATACTGAAGCCTGCTTGAAACTTTATTGACACCTCATTCAGTTGAAATTTAAGTTAAGCATGCAAAGACCTCTTGAATCCACTTGACCAAGTTCACCTCTTCATTGTCTCACCTAACCAAAATGCCTAAATGTCCAAAGACTTGCCAAAACGACAAGTTAAAGCCAAACTAACCTTTCTAGCCTTGCCACAAATCTCCAAATGCATTGTCATGCCTTCCTCGTCTAGCATCTCATTGCCAACCTAACCTCTATGCCAACCTTCTCGCCAAGCCTAAACTTCTAGCAAACCTCTCAATACACTCTTCTCGCCTAGCCACAATCAAAATGCCAACACTACTTAGGGGTTATTTCAACCCTCTTAGCCACACATCATCAAACTTGTCGCCTAGCACATCCTTCTCCTCGCCTAAACAACCTCTTTAGAGGTTATTCTTCTTCATTTGGCCGCCTACCAAGGCCAAAATGCCTTCACTATGGCCTTAGTCAAAATTTTCCTTCTTCCAACTTAATTTCTCTTTAGCTTTTAAACCATAACCACTTAACCTTCCTTTCCTAAACCCATCGTAACGCACTTATCATGACACTTCTCAAGCCCCCTTCCTTGTCTTAACTTCACTTAAAACAAATCTTATTTAACTTTTAAAAAGGTCTAAGTTTAATAAGATTTGAGGTTTACAGGTTTACACAGACCTTTATGCATTGTTATTGAGTATCTTTGTGTTCCTTATTGATGTTGTTTTTTTAATAGCCATTGCCGATCATGAGGTTGTTCTCTTTTGATATAGCATGTTAGAAGATCTATTGGCATCGTGAGATCTTTTTAAATCCCTTATATCTCATATCTATTTTCGATCTGAAATCTCTTCATTGTCTCTTCCATCTTCACCCTCTCTTCATCTTCGAATCTATCACGTCATCTCTCTGTCATATTGTCCTCATCTCTCTATTGTATTGCCTCTTCCACTCTATCACATGTTCTTTACATTTATGACATCTCCTTCTCTGACTACCTTTTTAACCTTCTTCGTCTCTCGACCGAGATCTCTCTCTTACGAAGTTTTCATCTCTCAATTGGTCGTCATGTTCGTCCTTAAAATTTTTGTTTTCTTCTTCGTCCTTTGAATTGAAACCGGATGAGAGGGCAACTATCTTGTGTGAGAAAACAAATTCTCCTAACACCAAAGACGGAGACTCGCCCTCAACAACACTAATTATTTCGTACATGCTGCAAAATTAACGATAAAGTTTGTAATGTAAAAATTGATAGCAGAAGTAGCAAAAACATTGTCTCCTCAAATCTTGTTCAAGCACTCAACCTCAAACTTGACCCACATTCGCATCCTTACAAGAAAAGCGGTGAAGCATAGATAAGTTCAACTTGTACCATTCCTCTTTCTATTTGTAATTTCTATAAAAACCAAATTATTTGCGATGTTCTTGACATGGATGTTTGTCATGTCTTGCTAGGACGTCCTTGGCAATACGACCTACAAAAAATACATCGAGGAAGAGAAAATACTTAAGAATTCACTTGGATGGATGAAAAAGTAAAACTCTGACTATCTACAAGCCTAACGGGAAGATTAGTTTCAAAGAACAAGATAGAAGTCAACAAACAACTGATTACATCACAATTACTTTTTTTTCTTTCAACTTTCGGCTAGTGGAGCCATAGTGAACTTTAGTTTTTCCTTTACAATCTTTTGAAGGAGCATCTCCTTGTTGTGGAATGTCAAACGATTCATTGTTCATCTCAACTGGCTTCCATGTAAAAATATCATCTTTTTGAATCATATGACTCATATGACTTCCATACAACCGAAGTGGTCCTTAAAATGTTACCACACAAGCTAACCTGAACTTCACCAACATAAGCTTCATTCTCATCTAATGTATCCATTGTAATTGGAGGATGAGAGTTTAAGTTATGAACTTGGTTGCTCCCAGATATTGAATTGTACATATGTTTAATCCTTTCTTGCTTTGAATGCTTCTAGGCTCAAATGAGACGTATAAGGAGACTTCCAATGGATTTTCACTAAGAATATAAAACTTCAAATCACGGTCATTGCTTAACTCAAATGAGGAGCTTCATTTTCCACTTTTATCTCATATATGCATCCTATCTTTATGTCGAAGTCTGTAGGGTTAACTTATGCAGAGTAATATAATTCACCAAGTAAATCTTTCTGTAGGGTTAACTTATGCAGAGTAATATAATTCACCAAGTAAATCTTTATGTGTTATTTCTTTACTGACAATAATGTATTTTAACGTGCATCCTTCATATTTTCTTCGTCCCTCATCTCATAAACCACCACAACACACTAAAATTCAAATATGTGACATCCTTAAACCACCATAAACTTATTAGTTCCTGCAAAAATTGATTTGAAGTTAGAAGTTGACATATCACATAAAACAAGTGTATGACTTATTTGCGATATTAAAAAATATATCACATATCACATAATTGATTTTGGAACACAATGAAAGTTTGGAATTTTGTTTATGTGTCGAGATAATACATAAGTCCTTAAAATATGTTGCAATTTCCTTATTAGATAGTCAATTAAAAAAATTACAAAACAATAAAAATCCATGAAAGATTGCAATTTTGGCCTTCACAAAACCCATAGTAATGAACCATCAATAGCTAAATCAAAAGATATAAATCTATTGAACAAAAAGGCACAAAATTTGTAGAAGGCATCACTTATGGTTCAAGTAAAAGACATAAAAGAGAAATGTGAATAAATTAAAGAAAACAAAATCCACAAGGGGGAATGAGGAGGTGGGAAAAAGGGTCGATGAAAATGGTGAGTTTTTGTATGTAGAAGTTTGAAATGGAAGTCACTAGAGATGGGGAATGAGAAAGACCTTGAAAAAGGTGGAAAGGAAAAATAAGTTTGAAATGATGGTCATTGGAGATGGAGGAAACGACAAGAAGAAAGTGAATAAAGGATGAATTAATTAAAGCGAAAAATGAGAAATTGTCTCACACTTGCCAATGTTGCAAACGTTCATTGGATGTGAATCGTTGCCATTACCAACCTTGGATATGTGTTGAAGGAGAAGGGTTTGTGGACGTGTAGAAGGAGAAGGTCATCCAATGATTTTTTTTAGGAAGAGAGAAATTTCATTAACGGCAAAATTAATTTTCATTATCAACTTATCCTAAATTCCAACATTTTTTCAAACCCAATGCCAAAAGTAACTAACCTTCGAAATTGGTTTTCACTGTCGATTTATCCTAAATCCCAACTAAATTTTGGTTAGAAAGAACTTGGAAAATTGCCAAAAATAGGCTAAAAATAGGGTAGAAAATGAAAAATAGGATTGGTTTTGAAAAAGTTGAGATTTAGGAC
>JBBPDI010030389.1:0-22144 GCA_037974545.1 Cucumis variabilis
GGATACGTAAAACAAGATTATCCACTAAACAATTGAAGAAGAAAAATAACCAAACAATTAAGTACCAACCGATAATATTCCAATTGGAAGTCAGATCAAAGCTGTGTTGGAAAGGAATCTTGGAAGCTGAGGAAATTTGGAAGAGAGAATTGAGGTGTTATTAGACACTTCTATTTTTTTTTTCTTATACATACCTCTTATTTATAAGATTTAGGTTACCATCATTTCTCCAATATTTTTTCAATTTTCTCTAAATATCTCCTACAATTGATGGTTAATAATTAAAATTTTTAGAAATGACTTTTATTTGGGCTAAGCCTAAATATTGTTAACCCAAAATCAAATTTATATATTTAACAAGCTCCAACTATAGAACTTTGAGTGAACCTCTCAATAAAGTCTCATTCATTCGTGTGGTACGGATACAAACAAGTAGAAAGATGATACCGTGATCAACGGCTGGTCAGAGTCGATTTTTCAGCTAGATTGACTCCAACCGACCACAAGTCGGTATGGGAATGGTCGAACCAAATTTCGACCATCATTTCCAACAAAACCATGCTTTGCTAAATCGCAAAATATGTTCATTATCGTGCAACTTTTCCTCTCATTCGTTCAAGTGTAAGTGAAGAGAAGTTCTATTTTACTTTGGTAAGTCCAAGGTCGAACACAGGGAGCTTATAATCCTATTTTACTTTATCATGCTACTAGAACTATGCGGTATAATCTATACAGTGTGATGTATGAACAATATGTTATCTATTCTGATCTACTATGTACACTGGAGCGTTTAATGGTGCAAGATGACATGACGAAAAAAAGAGATGAATAAAGAACTCATTCTAGACATGGTGAGGAAGGAATAATTTTGCTATCTAAATGTAATAAACTTCATTAGAAAGTTCAAGGCGACATAAAACATACTTCAACTTTGAATTGAGGCGAGATACTTCTCAGCGTTCTACCATACTTAGCTTGCTCATCTTTCAGGATTCAAATACACATAGTTAATTTATGGTTTATGTCTTAATCATGTTATCAATATTCTAAGATGTTTTTCCTTAATTAAGGTGAGCAACCTCTCGGTGCTTTTGCCACACACATTGTTATTTTTGCAATGTATGTAAAGGATGAACTTAGCAATAAAAATACATGATTGCAATCTTTTTTTCAAACACTTGGTTAAATGTGTGATCTCATTTGTCAAATAATTATGATTAAGGTCATTGTTCTTCTTTCGAATATACAATGTTCTTTGACACTCACACTTAACTAAACAAAACTTAAAATACAAACATCATGTCCCTCTAATCTTCGAAGAAATACATTTTATCAACGCAAGTTAGTTAAACATAGTAAAGGAAATAAGAAACATAAACATGGGTGAATGAAATATAAAATACAATGTATTGAACAACATGACTTTAGGCCTTTCAGCCATCAAATACATAATACAATACAATACAATACAATATAAAAAGAAAGCGAAAGAGAGAAGAATGAACTACGCCTTAGAGTATGATTTTGTCATTCTCCTTCGACTTTGATTTTTTCCTAGTAATGAGGGGGAAAATGGAGGAAACTCTCTCACGTTCTCTTTTGTTTCAGGCTCTCACCTAGAAACTTTTGTGAAACAAAGGATGGAAGATGTTTGAGCTTGCTCTTCGGCCAAAATTACACACACCGAGTTTTAAAGTGAAAGGCTCTCTTTATAGGCAAGAATTGATGTTGACAAGAGGTCACACGTCATTTAATGCTCTGAAAAGCTGCAACGGTGCTTTTCAGACTAACCTCTTGTACTTTTTCAACTTTTGCGCCAACCAATTTTGTCTGCTAGTGCATCTAAATGCCTAGCTTTCTTTGTTGAATGCCTTGGGCAGACGATTCTTCTCGCCTAAACGTTGAATCGTCAAGCTTCACTTCTTTTCCCTAGAATTTCTATAATTTAATTACTGAAATGCGGTAAAATAGGGATAAGACTCTTTTACGCTATGTTATTTATAAGTTAGCCAAATCGCCTATTTCTTCCTTCATTTCCTTCTTTTCTCATGCGTTTAGACCTCATTATTTTACATAAAAGGCTACAATAACTTGTATTTCTACAAGTTATCAAACCCCTTGGTGCTTTCGACACACACATTAGCATTTATACAATGTATGCGAAGGACAAACTTGGCAATAAGATTGTATCATTACAACTTTCTCTCCACTCGTGTAGCTAAATGCATGTTCTCACTTTTCAGATAATTACAATCAATATCATTGTTCTTCTCTTGAATACACAATGCTTTTGACATTGACGCTTAACTCAGCAAACCTTAAAATGTAAACACTATGATTCTCTAGATATTAAAACACATTTTATTGCTAACAAGTTAATCAAACATATTGAAGAGAGCAAGTAACATAAATATGGGAGAATGGAAGAAGAAACACATTGTATTCATAAAAATAATTTTAAGCCTTTCGGCCATGATGTCAGTCTTACAAAACAATACAATAAATATGCAAACTGAAATACAAAAGAAAGTGTCATGCCTTAGAGTATGATTTCTCATACTATATGGCTCTGATTTTTGCCTATTTGTGAAGGGGAAGATGGAAAGGATGAACTCTCTCTCTCTTTTGTTCTAATCTCTCACCTAAACCTCAAGAAAAGGGAGAAGATGGACAATGTAAAGAACTTGCTCTTCAGGCAATTTGTTCACACTTTGTTATGAAGTGAGAGACTCTATTTATAGGCGAAGATTGATATTGACAGAATACCGCACATCATTAATGCCTTTGAAAATTTGCATTGGCACCACACATACATCCTTTTTGTCCTCTTTCTGGCCTTTACACCAACCACTTTTGTCTGTTAGTGACTTATATCACCTAGCTTGCTTTTTTGCTGCCTAGGTTGGACACGTTTTCTTGCATAAACATTATATCGCTTCGCTTCACTTCTTTTGCCTAAAGTTCTGCAATTAGAGCACTAAAACATAATGAAACAAGGATAAAGTTCTTTTTTTATCATGCTATTCACATCTTAATCAAATTGCCTACTTTTTTCCTTATTTTCTTCTATTTTCATGCGATTATACTTCATTATTTTATATAAAAGGCGAAAATCACTTGTATTTCTACAAGTTATTAGTCACACATCGTAACAAAACAAAAGCCAACTCCATCAATTTATTAATAAATAATAACCATATATTTATTAATAAATATGAACCAACTTGAATATATAGTAACAACCACAACCAACAGAATATCTTTATTAACCAGCAACATATTTTTAGGAGCATTTTTAAAAATAGCAAAATAAATTAAAATATTTACAAGCTATAGCAAAATTGTTGATTCTATCACTGATAGTATTCTATCACTGTAGCATATCAATGACTATCAGTGATAGAATTTGCTATAGGTTGTAAATATTTTGTAAAATTTGCTATTTTTGAAAATTCTTCATATTTTTATTAATAAATATTATCCATATATTTATTAATAAATATTAACCAACACAACAACTAAATCTCCAAAGCCAAATACTTATCTTTATTAATAAATATATGTAATACTTATTAAGGGGGCATTTGAGGGAAGAGTTGATTTATGGAAAGGTTAATATTATGATAGGTAGTCTTATGATAGTATGCGTTTAGGAGAAAAATTATGATATGTAGCGTTGTGATAGTATGCGTTTGGGGAAAAGATTATGATAGTGGTGTTACGATAATTTTTTTTATTCATATGTAGATCCAATACATAAATTTCATATATTTATTTTATTAAATCATCTTACTTTTCTTAAAGTCATTTGCCTTAATTTTCGTATGATGTTTATTCCATAAATTGGTGATTAAATCGTTATGTTTCAGCCTTATTTTTTCTAGCGTTCACATGCTACTCGTAAACATTTAAAGCAGTGCAAAAACATTTGAAAATACGATTTTTCCAAAACAAAACATCATTAGCACAACTAATCGTGCGAGTGGACATGATCATTGCATGCAAAATGCTCCCAATGTCCTCACCTCCTATATTTTCAAGTTTGCATTGTGCAAGTTTTCCTATCGCTTGTCCAAGTGTAAGTGAAATAATAGGTTTTCTCGGATGAACTAGGGTCGAACACAGAGAATTGATATCAAAGCTTAGTTCTAGGATCAACTCGTTAACTAGGCGTTATGACAAGTGAGTTAAAAGAATATAAAAAGAATTATGACTACCTATTTACACCTAGACACTCATGCACAGAGGAATAAATTATGGCAAGATGGAGGAGCGAACAAACAAACTTGTGTTAGGGAAGGGGGTGAAGGAAGATCTAAGGTTATTATGCGAATAAGTTATACGACCACCTTTATGCGATATAACTCACTAGGCTGGTTTATGATTAAGGCGTGCTCCTCTCAAAGTTATTGAATGACACATTTAGTCTTCTTTCGAGATCTAAATGACTAAGCTTAGTCCAGCAAGGTATTTCTAGAAGTATTTACTTATATTACTTATAGAGTTTTGTGTTTAAAGGCGCTTTCAGTGCCTATTGTCCACACTTGTTTACCTTTCGGGATACAAATGATGAAAGTTATCTCTCTAAGGTCTAGAAAACTCTTCCTTGCACGTGTTAGCCACACCCTTGCTACTTACCCTTTCGAGCAGTTGACAACATACACTAGCTAAGTGATGAATGTGGCTCGGCTAACGCAATAAGTATTATAAGCAAAACTTATGATCAAACATGAGTCATAAAACTAAACTACAAATAACACAAAGACAAATGAAAAGTAAAGAGATGGATGTATCGAGAAGTGTATAAATATACATTGTATTAAAGAATAAAGACCTTCGACCACTGTACAATATGCACAAATACAATGTAAAGAAATAAAAAAATGAAAAGAAAAACGAAAAAATAATACAAGTTAAAGGAGATGGGAATGGAATCTTCCTCACTCAGAATACATGCTTTCACTCCACAGACTAATCCTTGCCACTAACTTTGTAGGTTTTGGTCCATTAAGACCTTTATGATCCATACATGCATCATTTATTCGGTGGTGATGCAACTTCTTATATAGGCATCTTTTGACGAGAAATCTATCATTCTAACCATATTATCGCCTGTCTTTTTCGTCAAGTCACATCACTCCAACTACTACTTTTGTCTTCTAGCAAACCTCTTCTCGTGTGATGATTTCATCTTCTTGCCTTGCCTCTGCACGGGTTCCTCTACGACTTGCTAGCTTATTCTTTTGTCAATAATTTTGCGTTTAGACACTAAAAATGGAGTAAAGCAGGTATAAAGCTTATGTAAAATATACTTCTAAATAATTATGTATCCATAGCATAAACTACATGTTTTGGCACACTTATCATGCGTTTTGATCCCATTATTCTACCTAAAAGGCCATAATAACTTGTCTTTCTACAAGTTATCACGCCCCTAAATTTAGAATAAGGCGTTTCCTCAAGCATCTCTCCAAATCATGCTTGTCCTCAAGCACCATCCTCTTTAAAGATTTACCTTCCCCTTAGTATTTCTAGACTTCTCAAAATGCGATCAAGTTTTATTCGTTATTCAGAGTTACTCTCATCGTGTACTTGTTACTATGAAAATATTTCTAAGTTCTAAACTTGACAAGCTTAATAATCAAAATACCCTTGCTCATTTCTCACAGTAAATCTTATTTTCAAAATCAGAAATGGCTAAAATTTTTGAAAAGTTTTGAATCTTTTTATTCGGCAAAAGAATACATTTTATTTAGTTATTTACAGGATATTTGGCGTTGAGTGGAAAATAATAGGTACTCTATGAGTTCGTTTCTCTCCTCAACTATAACTTTTATTGCCTCTTGTTACTCAACTTTCTAGTTTTTACTTTTGAAGCTATTCTTCTTAGTTTTGCGAGAGGAGGCAACAAGAGAGTTGTTATTTTGATTCAATGAATGAATATAATTTTTTTTCACTTTTTGGCAATGTTTTAACTTTTGTTAAAACGCCTTATTTCTCAAAGATGCCTCACAGGATTTTTAAAGAGTTTCAAAAGCTTTAGCGCGTAAGCCTTGCACACCCTCAAATATAGAGATTAACGATGTCCTCATTGCTAAAAGTGAATGATAAGATTATTGATAGAAAAATATTACAAAAGAGGTTTGAGGTAAAGCTTGCTTGCCTAATAAACTATAGAAATGTTCCCTAAGTAAGCTTCCTTAACAAGTGAAACGCTTAAATAACAAATGAAACCTTATCTCATATTATTTCACTAAAGCCATCATTGACACACTTAGAAAAATTAAAGTAGTAAGATGCAGGGAGTTATACTTGTGACAAGGACAACTTAACGTATGATACTTGTGCCAAAAT
Organism: Cucumis variabilis; assembly: GCA_037974545.1. Taxonomy (NCBI): domain Eukaryota; kingdom Viridiplantae; phylum Streptophyta; class Magnoliopsida; order Cucurbitales; family Cucurbitaceae; genus Cucumis; species Cucumis variabilis. The sequence continues at coordinate 6,355 of JBBPDI010030389.1, forward strand.
ATGTACTTGTATTGTAAGAAACATAATTACAAAGAAATATAATTTACATATTGAAAAAATTGAAAATATACAAAATAATTAAAGAATATAAAAGCTTAACATGTCCTTTTAAGATTGCAACGATGGAGGAGGTTGTTGCGAAGGTGGTTCTGATGGTGGTTGTGATGGGTTCATCCTCGCTTGTATTGCTAGATCAAAACGCATCAAAGGACTTGTTAAGCTTAATGAAACCTGAGGCATTGGGATTGCAGCACACACTAACATATGTTGATATATCAATAAGGCATTGAACTATGTGTCACATCTTTCCACCAAGACTTCAACCAGACTAGTCAGTCTTTCCATTCTTACGTTTAGAGCCTCATTTTGCTCACAGACTCCAAGAAGTTTAGTTTGGAGCTCTCCATTTCGCGCTGTAAGCTCTACTATTTTCTCATCTTGTTGATTTAAATGTGCCTCAGTAGATGTAGTTGCGTTTTCCATTCTCAATTGTAGATCACTCACGTGCTTCTGCATTCACAATTGGGTTTCTTGAAGGACATGTTGGCACTGGATCATATCTTCAAATACTCTCTCCATTGTCTTACAAATCCTTCATCCATGAACTTGAAGATATAATCCTTGTCAACTTCTTCTTCATCCGTTTCCTTCTCTACCTCATGAGGTTTGACATTCCACGAAGAAGTTTCTATGATGGGATTTGACAGTGAAGGAAGATTCATCTCGCCAGCTACCTTAGGGTTTGCATTGTCCGCTTGGAGTGGGTCATCAATAATTTTCTTAATAGAGTCTTTTCTTTTTGGGGACACCTTGGGGCTCAGGGGTTTAGTTTGGCTCGTTGGGTCAACGACAAGAGATTGAGAATTTTTTTCTTGTCGAGGGGTTATTGAGGTTCCCTCAGTATGTAAAATGAGGATAAGAGTATTATTTACATCTTGTCTGATGAAGAAAGAATGCTTTGAATTTGCTAGGAGGAAGTAGGCGATTTGGAAATTGTGCTGGTCTTTTTGGATTTTGGGGAAGGAGCTTGGCGTCTTGGAATTTTCAGGAGTTTAAAAGGTGATGACCTTGGAGGATTTGGATTGTGGGGTAGAGGTCAGGTTAGCAAGCCTTCTCTTCTTCTTTTTGGGACTTTGCGACAAGATGTCCTTAGAGTCTTTAGCCTTAGAAGATTTTTCTTTCTTTGATTCTAAGGCTTCCTCCTTGTCTTGCATTTTGCGTTTCAGTGTGATTTTCTCTTCCTCGTCTTTTTTTTCACGTTATCCTTATCCACTTCTTCAACCTCTTTATACCCTTCCTTGGATTTGAGGTGTTTGGACTTTTCTTTATTTTTGTGGATGGCGATGATGTAGTGAAGAGTTGATGGTGATCGGATTCCATCTTTCACCTTCACCTGAGGAAGCTTTTCTAACGTCATACATGCCTTTAAGCACAACTGTTCAATTAAGTGTGGGAAGGGTCTTGCTTCACGAGGATGCTTGACCCATGCACTGATGTGCTTGCTTATTATCTCACCAAAGTTCACCGCAATCTCCTTCATTATGCAGTATATTAACATTACTTTTTCCTTGGAAATTGTGCTGTCATGACAAGTAGGATGATCTTCTTTTTCACAAACACTAGCCAGATACTCGCCTCTGTGGTCAAATTATGTGGAAAGAGCTAACGATTTCCTGTTGGCGTGATATCCCAACTTGTCTCGGACTAAGCCATTTTCTTCAATGCACTATGTAAGTCATGAGATAGGATTCTTGAAGATGTCATGCCCAATCTCATTTTCCTTTAATTTGTAGAGCTCATTGATGGCGTTTGACCCAAAATCAACTTTTTGCCTTTTGACCATGACGTAATGTTCTTCTTTGTTAATGAATCTTTTGTAGAATAACTTTACTGCATCACGTCTTATCACAGTCACCCCCTGGAAAAATCTTCTCCATTTGAACTCTCTGATGGTTGACTCGAGAAAAGTCTGTAACCTCTCCTAAATAAGGATACATTGCTTTCTCTATCATGAATTTTTTGCTGACCTTTGAGGTAGAGAGTGGTCCCTCTGAAGCAATCTCTTCTTCTTCTTCTTCGTCTTCTTTTGAAGTGTTTCTTTGTCTTTTCTTTTTGCCTCGTCTCTACCTGCGTCTGCAAGAATTTCTTTGACACTTTATCTATTATCTTCTTCTTATGACTTGGCACTTCATCTTACGAAAGGCTAACTCCGTTGCTTTCTTTCTCAAACTCCTCGACAGTTTCTTCCTCCATCCTTCCTTTTTCTTTTTCTTTGTTCTGATTTTCCTTTTGGGCTACATCATCAGTTTTACTAAGGGTAGCTCTTGGCTCCCTCAACTTTGTTTCTTTCTTCTTTATTTGAACGGCCCAGGCTTCTCTTGCTGAGTCTCTACTTGGACCGCTTTACCAACCTCGCTTTTTTAGCAACAAGCGAAGAAGTGCTTTGTAGTGGGAGATGTGTTCCTCTTACCTCGCTTGACTTGTTTGCCTCTTTTTCCTTCTTTTCTTCTCAATTTCTTTCTTCTTCTCTTCTTCATCCTTATTCTCTTTCTCGCCTTCTTTCTCGTTACCTTCCACATTCTTTGTTTTTGACCATTCTTTCTCTTCTCTTTCTTTCCTTTCCTTTTCTTCCTGTTCCCTTTCTCTCCCTTTTTTTCTTCTTGCTCTAACCTTCCTTGTCGTTCTTCATTTTCTGAGGTCTTATCGAATAATAGAGCAAGTAGGCAATTTAATTGATCTTTTAGCAGCCGGATTTCTACTCCATTCATCGTAACTACTTTATATTGCTCTGACACAGGTCTGTCAGATGGAGAATGCTCGACTGATGCATTAGACGGGCTTGCTTCATCCTTTGTAACTTGAAATTTCTTAAGGACTTCAAAAAGGGAAATACTCTCAAACATGATGATTGAGAGAACAAAGAGAAATGAACAAAATGTATAAATTGGGGCAGAAGCACAAAGGAGTAATTAATATGGTGATGAACGGAGAGGAAGAACATCTCAAGCTTCATGAAGAATGTGTTTGGCTGAAGGTTCAAATTCAGAGTTTGTGGGTGGTTCAAATAGGCATTTTTAACCAAGTTTAAAAGTGTGATTACTGTGTGGTTAACATCACGTGTCAATAAATGTGATGCGAAAGCCTGACACAGACGATTCAATTTTTGATGTATAGCGTAATCATTACTTTTTAAAAATTAGAATTTTAAAGAGAGATGAGACTTTTTGAATTCCCTAAAACCCTAATGATTCCCAATCAAAACACCTAATCTGTTTTGACGCAAAGCCTCTCGTGGACTGCTTCATCGCATACTTTCTTTCCTAATAGCCTACAGGTTTCGCGAGATAACTCGCGCCCCCAACTTGAGAAGAATACACAACTCTAGATTACAAAACTAATTTACAAGTATAAAAATAATTACAGATAAATACAAGTATGATATATACAAAAAATTAAGGATGTAGTTGTAGAAAAGATAGAAGAATTATACGTTACAAATGCATCTTCGTGTTCAGGTGTCTTGGTGAGGAAGATTTGTGATCTAATCGCATTTTGCTCCGCATAGTTTTCCTAATCTCATCATTTTTCCTGAACTTTCTTGTTCATCTGTCACATGACTTTCCACATCTTAATTGTTCCTCGCAATGAGTCTCTGCTCCCAATCAGTCATTGCAATGTCCAAACACACTATCTTAGTCCTTGCTATGTAGTTAGCTAGGATACTCATCTTGCTAATCTAAACGCGTGGACACTTTCTTTGACGCATTAATTAGATTAGACATTCATAAATTCATGCGTCTTGAGGTGCTCAACTTTCCTTGTGATAAATGCATCCATTGATACTATTTGTTGAAGAAATCACTCAACCTTGGGGCTTGTTCAAGCAATCACAAATTATGTTGGTACCTTGAACCTCTTTACGTGTTTTTTGACAGAACGTTTGATTCACCAAAATTAAGGATTTTGCCTAAAATCAAAGTAAAAACCTTACTCTAGTGTTTGAAAAATCAATTACCTGACAATAACGCCAAAAACTTACTTGTGTGTTTATCTTCACGAAAGTCTCACCCAAAGTTGTGTTGGTTGTGAACGTTATTGTTTTGAAATTAGAATTGTGTTTCATAAGACTTGCTATGGAATAAGTTGTGTTGTCTTTTAGAACAATATTATAAAAAACTTGCCTATAATCAAGGCACACATACTTATTTAACCAGGCCAAAATTGTACGACCTTTCTATAGTTTGCATGTTTGTGGTGTGATGACGTGTCATTGAATACAAATCATTGCATGCAAAATGCTCTTTAATATTCTATTCATCATGTGAGTGGACATGATCATTGCATGTAAAATGCTCTCAATGTCCCCACCACCTATTTTCAAGTTGCGTTGTGCAAGTTTTCCTATTACTTGGTCCAAGTGTAAGCAAAATAATAGGTTTTTTCAGATGAATTAGGGTCGAGCATAGGAAATTGATATCAAAGCTTAGTTCTAGGTCTACTCGTTAACTAGGCGTTATGACAAGTGAGTTAAAAGAATGTAAAAAGAATCATAACTGTAAGACCCCTAGTTATGATCCATAATTAAGACTCATAGATAAGGCTCGTAGTTAAGACAAGTAGTTAATAGAAGAAGTAAAAATTTGACTAAGTGTTCTAAAATATGTTTTTTGGGTGGACTACGTGAGAAGAGGTGGGTTACTTCGCGAGATGTGAAATCCAAAAATTTATAATATCTTTAGAACTTCTTAAGTTTTAGCAAGGACAAGAGAGAATGAGTTTTGTAGGAAAAAGAAGGTAAAATTTATTGGAAAAAGCATTAAGGTTCTATATTTAAGTTAAAAGAGAAATTAAGTTGAGAAGAGGGAAATTGGCTAAGTCCACACCTTAGGCGTTTTGAACATGGTGGGAAGCTAAAAGAGGAGTAAATAATCTCCAAAGAGATTATTAAGGCAAATAGAAAAGACAAGTAGTTAACACAAGTAATTGAGGCAAGTAGTTAAGGCAAGTAGTCAAGGCAAGTAGTTAAAGCTTGTAGTTATGGAGGTCATTTGACATTTAAGGATGTCGTGCGAGATGGTCATGGAGGTTAACTTGGCATTTTGGACAATAACATGGCTTGATTAGGGCAATTGGTTTAAGGAATAATTCAAGTGTCATAACCATGTTAACATGCATTTTGATGTGGAGAAGTTTTAGGTAGAATTAGGAGCTTAAGAGGTGAGTCTAATCAAGGATGAGGTGTCATCACATTTTCATGCAAGAATTTTTATAAATAGGAACCTTCAACAAAAGATTTATCACAACTCATTGAAGAAATTTCACTTAAATTAGTCTGAAAAGCTCAGAATTTGTGTCTAGTTTATTGAGGAGGGTTGCTGTGTGTTTTGGATGCAAGATGATTGGCGTTTTTGTTAAAAGAAGGTGACAAGGTCAGTTCTCAAGTGATTGTGAGCAAGGTGTAATTCCAGAGAGCCATACATCTTATCTTTAAGAGTTTGGATATGATATTTTGGGTTAACAAAGTTAAGATATTTTAGAGAAATTTTGTAGAAGAAAGTTTTATCAAAAGAGTTATGAATTTTATGTTATGATTTTCCAAAGTTGGGTCATGAATTCTGAACGAAAATAAGGCGAAATGAGAGAAATTTTCATGTTATAGAGGTTATTTTGGCAATTCTTAAGAGATGTTTGGGATATTTTCATGTTCAAAGAAACAATTAAGTATTAAATGTGAAATTTTTAGATCAAGGAGAATTAAGAGGATTTTCGACGAAGGATAGATACAAGTATTGTGAGTAACAAATTGTTTTAAGCGCTATTTGTTAAACATGGTTTCAAGTTTCATAGGTAATAGTTTATGAGTAATATAATAATTTTCAAAGATATTTGTTAAACATGTTTTCAAGCTACACAAACAATAGCTTGTGAAATGATTTATAAAACATGATTTTCAAGTTATTATTTTAAGTTATGATTTACGGTAAATGTTTATAAACTGATGTTCAAGTTAGACCCGTTTGAATGATCTCATGATCAAGCTCAAGGAAAATATTTCTATGTTTTCAAATGTTTTCTCCATGTCTGAATATATCATTAGACCTATTGTATACATGTGGTTAACTCCATATTGATGGTAGGGTTGATGAGCATATAATTTATGAGCCATCATGAAGGGTATATTTTATGCCTTAAAAGAGGGGGAATAATTTCCAACGACTGTTCCATCTTTAGACGAAAGGGTAAATACTGCCTGTGGCTATGAAACATTGTCTTCGAAAAGCTAACCAAATGTTTCAAGTATCATATTAGAAATAACTATTTATTGATAAATATATTTAATCGTGAGGAATTTTTAAAAATAACAAATTTTATAAAATATTTACAATCTATAGCAAATTCTATCACTGATAGTCATTGATATGCTACAGTGATAGAAGATTATCATTGATAGAATCCAAAATTTTGCTATAGCTTGTAAATATTTTAATTTATTTTGTTATTTTTAAAAATGCCCCTTTAATCTTCAGTTTTATAACAAAACAGTTTATGAAAATCCGTTTTCTAAAACTATTGCTCACTAAGTCTTTCGACTTACCCTTCAAAATGTTTTCCACTTTCCAGGTACAGGTTTATGACTCTCCGCGTGCTAAACTTACTGCTTTTAGGCCAACTTAATTTTTAATTATAAAAGGAATTGTTTTGCCTAAAGCATTATTGTACTTACTTAAGAGTTTATACTTCTATGTGTAATATATTTTACTTAGTATTTATAAAAGGAATTACAAATGGGTTACACTAAGATTTTTAAAGTATTTTAAAGTTAAAAGACTCCCGCTGTTGAATGTTTCATGTTTTCAAGTCAAGTGTCAGTTGAGGTTGTTTTGGAGGTGAACGACTTCAGTTGACATTACGTCACATCTTGGGCCAAGCAACCAGGTGGTCGGGGTGGGGTGTGACAGGAGAAGAAGTAAGAAAACTTCCTAGAATTTTTCCAAGTGTTTTAATGGGTCACATGTAGAGATTAAGTTAAGCATTGTTAAGATAAATCTTAAGATCACACCTGTATCACTAAGAAGCAAGAATAACGTTTTACTAAGAGCTTAAGGGTGACTAAGCATTTTACAAAGTGGTATAAATAGGGGGAAAAGTTTAGTCATTTAGTTGTGGTTATTCTGAGAATTTGAAGGGAAAAGTCAACGTGTTAAAGTTCTGCCAAAATGTTAACGTTCTGCCAAAGTGTCTACGCGAGAAGACTATGCGAGAAGAAGAAGAAGAGAAGCCCTAGAAGTTTAAGTAGCTAAGTAGAGTGAGTTTTTTCTCTAAAATGTTTATGTTAAAAGTTTTTCTTATAAGTTCTTAATTGATTTAATTTAATGATTTCTACTCAAATGATTCATAAAAAGAGATTAACATAAAAAGCTTATATGTTTTAAAGTATGTGCTATGTATTTCAAAGCATGACTTGTTATGAAATTGTGTTCAAACCATTAGTTGCTTCTTTTGTAATGAGCTAACTTTTATGTGCACATAAAGAGTAAAGGCCACCATGGGGTGTACGGGGCTACATGGTGATAAAATGTTAGTTAATACATTAAAAGGAGCGTATTGTACTTAACGGCTTGGAAAACAAGGAAAAATCTGTATATCCTTGGTTGCTGTTGTTAGAGTAGTCTAAATGCGAAGTTACATGACCTAGCATAGAGGATGATTCAGGATCCTTAGTGAAAGGAATGTTTGGTAACTAATATGTGTTATACGAAATGATATGTTTATTTGAAAAGATGAATTTATGTTATTTGATATGTTTGGCGAAATGATGTTTACAAAAATGTATTCTTAAAACCTCACTGAGTTTTATAGACTTATGTTTTTAAATTTCATCTTCCAGAAATCAGGCGTTAAGGCCATGTAGAGAAGAAATGAAGGACTTGCTAGGCTAGAAGAGCTCCTAGGTGTTTTGGTCAAATGCTCAAGTGTAGTATTTTTGTATTTTGGTTAAATGTTTTATTGGTTGTAGAACTTATACTTTACTCAGTAAAAGTTCAAGTTCAAGTTATTTCTCTTGTGTTGAATTGTTTTATCACTTAAAGTATGATTGTAGTTTAAGTTACGAGAGGTTTAGCATGCGCGCGACCAGTCCCATCCACCATGTCATTGGGGATCGTTGGGAATGTTTTGAGCTATTTTTGGGCTGTTTTGATATTTTTAGAAATTTTAAAAAAAGTTTTAGATATTTCATGTTCAAGGAATTAGTTAAGAATAGAATGTGAATTTTACATATCAAAGAGGCTTAAGAGGATCCTTATGACCAAGACTTTATTCAAGTGCTGTGAGTAACAAAATGTTTTAAATGCTATTTATTAAGTATGGTTTCAAGCTTTACAAGGAATAGCTTGTGAAATGATTTACCAAGCAACATTTTCAAGTTATTATTTCAAGTTATGATTTATGATAAATGTCTATGAACTGATGTTCAAGTTACACCATGTTTGAATGATTTCATGATCAAGGCCAAGTAAATTATTCAATGTTTTTAAATGTTTTCTTCTATGCCCGAATATTCCGTGAGACCTATTATATACATGTGGTTAACTCCATACTGATGGTAGAGTTGATGAACATATAGTTTAGGGTCCATTAGTAATGGTATATTCTATGCCTTAAAGGAGGGGGATAGCTTCCCAATGACAGTTCAATCTTCGGACGAAGGGATAAATACTGCTCATGGCTATGGAACATTGTCTTCAAAAAGCTAAGCAAATGTTTTAAGTATCATGTTATAAAATGACTGTTTATTGACAAATGTATTTAAAGCTTTAGTTTTATATTAAACTGTTTTATGAAAACTTGTTTTATAAAACCATTGCTCACTAAGTGTTCCGACTTATTCTTTTAAAATGTTTTCCCTCTTTCCAAGTACAGATTGTGAATCTTCGCATGCTGAACTTACTGCTATCAAGCCAACTTAGTTTTTAATCATAAAAGGAATTATTTTACTCAAAGCATTATTGTATTTACTAAAGAGTTTATACTTTCATGTTTGATATATTTTACTTGGCATTTTTAAAAGAAATTTCAAATGAGTTACACTACGATTTTAAAGAGTATTTCAAAGTTAAAAGACTTACGCTGTTAAATGTTTCATGTTTTCAAGCAACAATTGGTTATAGTTATTTCAGAGGTGAATGACTTCAGCTGACATCACGCCATATCTTTGGCCAAGCAAGCAGGTGCTCGCAGTGAGGTGACAACTTGGTATCCGAGCAAAGTTTAAGTCCTTGGGGAAGAAAAAGTTAAAAAAGTTATTTCCTAGGGAACATAAAAGTAGTTTTTAAATGAATTTTTCAATAAAACTTAATTAGCAGGCAACATATGTGCTACAACCGAGACACAATCTTGCCAAAAAACTATATAAGTATTTTTCTATTGTTATTTCAAGCATTAAAAAGACAAAAATATATCCTACAAAAGTTGAGGAATGGATGTATAGGGTGCTATAGTGCTTTGAAATAATTAGTTGTGATGGGGATATTAAAGTGACGTTAGTTGAGATTATGCTTATTGACGACGCAGAGGAGTGATGGTTTTCATTAAAGAAAGATTTGATTGAAGAAATCAGACAGGATTGGGAAGTATTCCAAAGTATGTTTGGAAGGGCGGAGTACTTTTTCAAGCATTTGGAAGAAGGCTCGTGTCGATAAGAAGCGATAATATGACAATGAAAACGTCCAAGAAGATGTGAATCGTATTGTAAGACACACATTGCAATTTTACATTCTTTAAAGTTTTTAAGTTTTATGAAATTAAGTTATATATTCTTTTGCATTTTTAGGATGAGATCTCAAAGACTTGTGTTGACAAAGAGTCGTCTCTAGACGATGTTTTGACACAAGCTTTGGGTACATAAAAGCGTAGTGGATGTGTACGTAAAGTTGGAGGGTTATTCATCCCAACTGCTTACTTCCACATAATAAAACACTCAAAGGAACAGAGTGAAGAAATTGAGAAGCTTAGTCAAGAGAATGAAAAACTTCGTTTGCGAGTTCAAGAATTAGAGAATATTCACATATCAACACAATCTATATCGATATCTGCATGTGGATCTTGGTCTAAACCAAGATTGGAATATGAGATTCAATGTAAAAAAAACTAGAAAAGGAGAAAATGAATGTCACAATGAAGGTGGTTAAAGAGGAGGTGAATGTGGATGATCAACATGAGGATGTTATCGAGGTAATTAGTTAAGTTTGGGAAAAATTTGATTCATGAATTTCTGTATAAATATTATATAGTTTAGCATTGTTAGATTTATGACTTTCTTAGGTTCCTAATGAAAAAATAAGACATTTGTGAGTCCAATATCAACATGTCACTACCTTTGAAGATAATACTTAGATTTGTTGAAAAGGTAGTGGACAAAGATTCAGGCATTCATTACCAACTATCAATCTCATTGTTTGGTATCGATAGGAAGACTTGTGTTCTTCGAGAAGATATTATTGATTTCTGTAACATGCGAGAAGTCAAGACTTTGACATTGGTGGCATATTTAGCGTATGTACTCATTTATCAACTCTAAACCTTTTATATAAGTACTCATTTATTAACTTTTCCATCTTTCTTAGGTATTTTCATTCACAAGATGTTTCAAATTACATCTTCGTTGACCTATCCCTTATATCTGTTAGTGATAGACTCATGACACCCAAGAAGTTAGAGCTCGTGCAACCTATGCAGTAGATTAATGGCTTTAAAACAAAACCAACTTGTTCTAACTCCTTTTAATCTGGGGTAAGTAATATTATACTAATCAATTCACTAAATTGTAGACTATAATTAATGTTTATTGCAATTAAAATGTATTGCACTGATAGTGAAAACGATCTACTTGTATTCTTTCTATGTAGTGGTCATTGTGCACTTTTGGCTATTAATGGATATGATTAGACAGTTTATTAAATTGACTCACTTTGAACAACATCAAGAATAGATATTAGATATGTAACTGACATGCAAGTAAGTTTATTTCATATATGATGTTTTCAGTCTTAAAGTTCACTTCATGACTAATGTGTAGTTGTTTCTTGGCAATAGGGCTATTACTATCTTTTGATCTCAGAAAAATATTCAAACAAGTAAAAAACAACCAATATAGAGAACAGTGAAGGTAAGTGTAAACATATTTATTCGTTAATTAAAAGTATATGGTATATGGGCTATTTGTACCATTAAGTATTTTGGTAATTTATATATTTGCATTGTCCTTTGCAAGTTTGAGTAGTTGAATGCGAGTACTATTTGATGATATACATAAGAGATATAATCATTTATGGGAGCATAATAGTCATAGATTTGGTATATTGTGTTTAAATATTTGTTTAAATTATTTTATACAATTCAAGTAATCAAAATATTAACTTTAATATTTTAGGTTTCATATTAGATTGATACAATGAGCTCATATAGTCAATTCGAGTTCGATGAAGTGCGAATGAAGCTTGCTGATTTTTTGTGTGGCTACATGTGATTATGGTGATTATATTTTGACTTAAATAGACAAGTTTTGTTGATATTAGATATAGGTGAACTAGATTCGTTGATATTTTGTTGACACTGGATATAGGTGAAAGACAAGTTTTGATATGGTACACCTTTAGGCTACATATAGATGAAAAGTTTAGGCTACCTTTAGGGTACACATAGATAGAAAGTTTAGGCTATTGTTAGAAGTTTGGGCTAACTATATGTATGGTTCATTGATATATATATGCAATTTGTTAAAATATTATTAGTTCTTTGATGGAAAGTTTGAGTTGATTCAATTGTTCAATTAATGTGTAGTTTAGTACATATGTGTACTCTTTTGTTTTACTTGTGTTTGTCATTTTTAAACTTCAGAATAGGTGCATGATAAATTATGTGGATATTTTAAAATATATAATTTTTCATTTAAAAAAAAACTTGACATGCAAAGCGTGTCAAGAGTAAACAAATTCTTGACATGTAGAAAATGTCAACAAAAATCTTATATAATTGACGTTTATAAACTGTAAAAAAACCCCCTCTTATTCTTGACACTAGATTACTTGATGCGTAAAAAGCGTCACGTAAAAAACGTCAAGTAATCTCATATACTTTACGCTTTTCACCCGTCAAGTATAATTGTACTTGACGCTTAAGAACTATCAAGTAAACCTCCCTTATGCATCAAGTAATCCAGTGTCAAGAATAAGGGAGGTTTACTTGACGCATTGAAAAGCGTCAAGTAAACAAATACTTGATAGGTAAAAAGCATCAAGTAAATCCTTTTTTTAGTAGTAGTGTTATTAATTATGTTTTCTAATAGGATTCCAATTCTCCAATTGCACATATTAATTACCAAGTCTAAAGAAAAATTAGAACCATTTCTTTTGTGTGCGACCTGTTAGGTTAATTTAAGAAAGATTTAGAGAAATCACCTTCTTTATCAATGATATTTCACTAATGTCCTAAATTTTCAATTAGTATCTTAAGTAAGAAATCGTGGTTTTGTAAGACAATTTAAACCTTCGTGTCATTATTTAATAATAAAGATTTTCAAACATTATAGAAAATAATTTCCTTAATTATCAAATATCATATTTATTATATAAATTGTAACTTACATAATTATCAATAAATATATATATTTGTATTTATTACTATAATATAATTTAATTTGGATACACTTTAAATATGATATAAATTATTATCTAATATGGTAATAATATTTTTAATTATTCTACAAATTAAATATTTTCAATTTCATAATCAAACCAAAAGTATTATTCTCACGATCAGCAATTCCAGCACCGTCGTTCTTCTCCGATTTCTATTTAAAAAAAATTGTTCTTTCTTCTTCCCTTTCGATTTGCTTCAGAATATTTGGTTAGTCTTTTTTTTTCCCTTAATTTTTTGTAGCTTTTTTTCCTTTCGTTTCATCTTAAAATTAGTTCCTTAATATCTTCCGGTCATGTTGTTAATATATTTTGGGGATGTTCTTCATTTTTTTGTTTAATTACGTTGCCTTCTGGCAATGTTTAACATATATTCCTTTTGTGTCTGTCATATTTTCTTTATTTACGACATATTCCAGTCATGTTTGTCATATTTTGTTTAAGTTTTTATTGTTTAGTTCATCTTCCTATCATGTTTGTCATAAATTTTCTTTATTAATTGTCCTGTCATTCGTATATACTATGGTATACCAATGAATAATATATTTATGTTATGTGATTTGTTACATATATACTACTGCATGTATTCAATAATACATACATAGATTTTTTTTTCATTTGTTCTTAATATTTTGTTTAATTAGTTAACTCGTTCTCTAGCCTATGAATCTAATGGCCATTCAAATGGAGAAGCTGCTAAACTTTTAATCAATGGATTTAGTGGAGCCTAAAATTGTGGTGGGATCATGCCCTAACCAATGAACAAAAAGAAGCTATTAGAAATCATAGGACAAGAATCAAGAGGACAATTATTTAAGATTTATTAGGCATTGGAAAAAAATGTTCATTGATGGACTTCCAAGCTTCATGGCGAAACGAATCTACTACTCCATCAACAAATCATATTCGAAAGAAATACCTTGGGAAACTATTACATATGCCCAACTAACTTCTAGAATTATAGAGTGTGATTTAGATATTTACAATGAGATATATATTCAAACCAAAGTACAAAAACATTCAAATCTTCATAAAAGAGAAAGGAAGGCTTTTTGCTCTGAATATGGTTTTGAGAAAGTCAAAGACGAACTAGGTTCTTCTTCAAGAAATATATTTTGTCTAAAAAACTATAATATGAGGCCCACATATTATAGAAAATCCCAAAGGTATAACAAGCCTTTACACACCTAAGAGGTATCAAAGATATTCAAATTACAAAAAATATGTCGAAAGCCAACAAGAGCTTAGCTCAACTGGCATCTGTATTAATCTGTAGACAGGAGGTCCTGGGTTCAAATCCCCACCCCAGCATTTATTACAATACCTTTGCAAAAAAAAAAAGACCATGTCGACAAATGAAACTGATTTAGAAATTTCAAGTTAATCTTCCTCGGATGAGAGACCAAGAGCATGTGGTTGATCAAAGACACATGTAAATGTCTTTTATAGATTGAAGTGCATATCAAAATTGTATTCAAGAAGGTTTAATTCCCATAAAGTATTTTGAAAAAACCAGAGGTTCTTACAAAGGAAAATGTTTGTAATAAAGAATATTGTTTTAAAACATCTTTTCTTTTAGTTAAAGATTTTTGCCAAGAATTAATTCTTGGAACACCATTCATTACTCTATTATATCATTTAACAATTATAGAAAAAGGAATAGTAACAAATAAATTCCGGGAAGAACTAATTTTTGAATTTATCTCTCCAATTTTACCGCCTCACAAGCTTCTAGAAATCAATGTTTCAAAAAGTGAACAAATGAAAAGAAATCAAAAAAAAAAAATTCCTCTAAAAGAAGAAATTGATTACAAAAGAATTGAAGAAATTTGAAAGAATTTTCAATTAAAAATAGAATAAAAGAAATTCAATTCAAAATTGAAAAATAAAAATTTTCAAATATACCAAATGCATTTTGGAAAAGAAAAAAGCACATAGTTGATTTTCCATATTCTAAAGAATTCAAAGAATCGGATATTCCAACAAAGGCTAGACCGATTCAGATCAATTCAGATTTGCTAACACATTGTAGGAAAGAAATTGAAGACTTATTAGATCAACGTCTAATATGGCCTTGAAAAAGTCCATGGTCATGCGCTGGCTTCTATGCCAACAACGACGTCGAAAAGGAGTGTGGAGTTCCAAGGTTAGTAATCAATTACAAACCTTTAAACAAAGTTTTGGAATGGATTAGATATTCAATTCTCAATAAACAAGATTTACTTGAAAGAATTGCAAATACAAAAAATAGTTTCAAAACTTGATATGAAATCTGTATTTTGGCAAATTCAAATTTTTGAAAAAGATAAATATAAACTGCTTTTAATGCTCCATTCACACAATATGAATGAAATGCAATGCCATTTGGGTTATAGAATGTCCCATTGGAATGAAAAATATGAATGACATTTTCAATGATTTTCAAGATTTTACAATTGTTTATATTGATGATGTTTTAGTCTTTTCTCCAAATTTAGAAAAACATTTCAAACATATTAATATTATTATGGATATTATAAAAAGAAATGGTTTGGTAGTTTTCCTAGGGTTTTGAAATCTACCTAGGTGTGAGACCCATTTCTAATTTGAGTAATGAAGTAAAATTCAGCTAAGTATTAAAAAGTTTACGTTTGAATAAATCTACGATAAGGATTAAGCTGTTGGAGTTTATGTTCTAAAACTCGTAGATTGTAAATATAATCCATTTATCGTTATTAATAAAGTGTTATTATTGTAATAATTATTGATTATAATATTAATTTTGTCTTAATAACAAAAATCCAATAAACTAACATCCTAAGCTATTTAATGACTCTTGAACAGTATGTAGAGGCATACATGGATCAATGTTCGAGATCAGCTTAAAGGGTCTACAGGGATAAGGTTGGGTACCTTATCCTGATAACACTGTTGATACAACTCACTTTGTATTTGATACAAACGCAATATTCAAATGCGTTCATGTAGTTGACATGCGAGTGAGGGTACCCTATGCAATGAGTTTGCAATAGTAACCACTAGATGTAACTCCGTTAACTAGTTAGGTTTCTATTTTACTAAGATGACCTAGGTAACTTAGTCTTAATCCTGAGTGT
>JBBPDI010030453.1:0-22144 GCA_037974545.1 Cucumis variabilis
CAACTATTTTAATTTTCTAATGTACACGACCTTGCCTATATACCTTGCATAATCTTTTATCTTTTTGCATATCAATTCACATCCTGTCATATGTTGATGTGGATCTCACCTAGGCAAGGTCTTCCTGCGTAGTATTCGCTCGAGTTCCTCTGCGATTCAGTGGCCTCTTTATTTATTCACAATTTTGTGTTAATACACTAAAAATAGGGTGAAACAGGTATAAAGACTAATGCAAAATGTATTTTTGAATATTTATGAATTTACAACAAAAGATACACTTTTTGACATACTTATTACATGTTTCGGCCTCATTATTCTATCTAAAAGGCTATAATAACTTGCATTTCTACAAGTTATCAATGACAATTTTATAAAACATGCTTTTGAAACAGTAAGTCTTTAATGATTACCTTTTAACATACATAAATATCAAACTCAACAATTTATAATCTCATACTTTCTCTTTCAAGTTCTATTGCTAGAAAAATCATCTGCATGAAAAATGATAAACTAAGCATTGAAGCCCTATCCCATGATACAATATTTACGAGATGAAAATCTAGGCATCAATAATATCATATTTGGTTATAACTAGAATGAGATGAGAAACTAGGCATTCATACATGCTCTCATCTCTTGAGATGGGAAACTAGGCACATGTAGAAGTCATTATCTCTTATCTAGTACCAATGATGGAAAACTAGGTATCTACTAAATACCTTATGAAAGGACCTCTAAGCCCAGGAAAATCTCCCCTAAAGAGTTGCTATATGTCTTAGTACATCATAGATATAGACTAAAACATTCTAAAAAAAATTAAAGCTTAAACACTTTCAAATCTTAGCACAATCATGCTTGCTTATAACTGATCTCATAAAAAAATTTATCAATAAAAACACGCTTAACCAAATATTTCTAAACACATGCTTTGGAAACACTTTATAAATCAATATACTCAAGTGTTAAAAAATTAAGGCATACTGAAAACATTTACTAGCAAATCAGATTTAGAAATCAACGTTAAATTCATTCTAGTCACTCACTAATACTTAAAATTTTCAAAAATTACCAAAACAACCCAAAATCACCGAAAGACATGGGTCAGTGCGTAGGGCACGACGACAAGGGCTTGCACACCACATAAGACTTGGGTAGGCCTATGTTCTAACCTTGTAGGATCATGTCATCCACCCTACTTGGCTGACCGACTAACTCTCGGGAACCTCCTTTGCACACAGAGCTGTCGTGCGCCTTTTGTTGCTTTCCTTCGTGCACAAGCCCTGCCGCATAGCTCTTGGGCATGCTTCCAGCACATGTCTCTTCACACAACACTAACATCCTTCAACCTAAATTCCATACCCATCTCGCCTTGCAAACCTTGATACTCGGCCAACCACTAACATTGTCCATAACCCAAATTTCGTCCAAAAACTTGCCTCCACTTTGAAAATTTCTAACAAAAAATCTGTAACATTTTTGGGAAAACTTGCATCTACAAAGTTTTTGAAAATTATCATAACATTTGTACCAAAAACGTTGAGCCAAAAACACAATGAGATGCTTTCTGTAGCGTTCTTGGAATCCAAACTGCTCATATTCCTTTCAAAATTACCTTCTCTCTTCCTTCTGCTCAAACTTAACCTTCCTCACAATAAAATCGACTAGCCAGCCTAAATTACAAACTGGACTCGATTTGGAAACTTTTAGGAGTAATTTCAGCCAAAAAGCATGATTAAAATAATAGAAATTCCCTTATGAATTGACCTATATTTATAGTGAACCTTGAATAAAAATTTCTTGATACCTCTAGCTTGCCAAAAATTACTTAAGCATGTAAAAGACATGTGGAATCAACTTAACTGACTTTCCATTTTGCTCAACTTCATTCAAAACGTCTAAACAAAATGCCTTAAGCCTTTGAATGCCTTGCTAACCTCCTTTGCACTTAGCCGCAAACTCATGGCACAATCACATACCTCTTCGCCAGTTTCTTAACACCTCACTAACTTTACAAAGGTAAGTTCCTCATGCTAACCTCATGGATGTCTAGTTAAAACGTATAGTTGCTCTATTGCCCAAATAACCTCTAAATGACAAGTCTTCAACGTCTAGCCACACACATACTCAAGCTTGGTCACCTACACTTATCCAAAACGCCCTAATAACCTTTTTTAGAGATTATTCTTCTTTTGGTTGTCCAGGCCAAAATGCCCAAATAAGATCTTTAAAGGTTCTCTAATCTTCTTTTGGCCATCCACAAAGCCCAAAATGCCTAGCCTATAGACTTAGCCAAATTTTTTCCTTTTGTCAACTTAACCTCAACTTTTTAATCAACCCAACTTAGTTTTCATTCTTCTGACCTACCATGACTCACTTAAGATGACACATCTAAAGTTTACTTTTTCATTTAACTTCACTCCGAAAACTAACCTTCCAAACACTTTAGAAAACTCAAGTTTCTTAGGATTCAAGGTTTACAGTAGTACTATCCTCAAGAATGCTCCTAAAAGTTTCATAGTCTAAAGTATGATAGTCACTTCGTTGAGCTTTAATTGACTTCCACCAATCTTTTGCTTCTTTCTCAACTAAGAATGTAGCTAATCTTACTTTACATTTCTCTAGGTAGTCATAACTTTGAAACCCTTCTCTAACAGGTTTAATGCATTAGCTCGATCGATAGAACCCTCAATTATTGTGGCTTCTAAAGCTTTGAGTCTTATTATTCCAAACTCCTTCTTAAGATCACAAAGATTCTACTAACTTTTAGGCAGATTTAAAAAATGTTCTATCTTCTGCCTTAGTTTGATCTTGAGGGGTACCAGAATCCTATAAAAATTAAATTATGTTAGATTTGCATGTACCCTTGATTTCTACCTACGTTTTGTAACGACCCAACTTTTGAAAACTAAGTTGAGGTCATTACTTTGAAATAAATAACATTTTCTAATCGTTTAAAACAAGGAAAGATTTACTTCTTTTTTTTAAATAAAAGTAGAACAAACATTCTAGAAATCATGTTTCAAAAATTGATAACTTGTATAAATACAAGTTATTGTGGCATTTATGTAAAACAATTAAGTCTGGTCAAATAATAATAGAAGAAAACAAGGAAAAGTGTATGTAGTTTGATTAACTTGTATATCGCATCTTGCAAAAGAACTTCATCCCTGGTTTATTGTGTTTTTAATGTTTTTATCGCAGGATAATAGGCAAAAAGAAGTAGAGCTTGGTGATAGAATGCTACGTGAGGAGATGCGTCCAACCAACTCGACAACAAGCAATTCAGCTAGGCTATTTGATGCACTAGTAGATAAATTTAGTTGGCGCAAAATTTGTTGAATTTATTATTTCACCTTTCCGCAACGTTATACCCATCACGTCGCGGATTATTGTCACTTTCCACGACATCAATAACTACAGGTCGCGAAAAGTGAAATATTAAATTTATTATTTCACCTTTTTGCGACGTCATTACCCACCATGTCACAGATTATGGCCACGTCGGTAAGTACACATCGCAAAAAGTAGAAAATTGAATTTATTATTTCACCTTTTCGCGATGTATGTCAGATAGACGTCGCAGAAAGTCAAAACATGTTGTTTCAAATTCCATTTTCTATGACGTCTCTCTAACACACGTAGCGGAAGGATAAAATAATAAATTTAATATTCAATTTTCTGCGACGTGTAGTACATGACATTGTTGAAAGTCCCCTTTGAGACGAATAGTTTTAACTTTCGACTATGTCTCTCAGACACACGTCACGGAAAGTTGAAATAACAAATTCAATATTCCACTTTTGCAATGTGATGTTCTGGAATGTCGCAGAAATATTGATTCTGTAACGTGGTGTAATGCACATTGAAAAAAGGTGGTCAACACTGACGTTGCATTTATCGACATCGTTTCTGGCATTGCGAGTAGTTCGATTTCTTCTAGTTGTAAGGATAAAAGAACATTTATGCAGTACCAGCTTTTCAGAGGCATGAATAGAACATCGAATGTCCTATTAGCACCATTCCTTACATATAAATAGAGGCCTCTACTTTAAAATTGGGTGTGCAATCTTTGGCTTGAAAGCAAGTTCATATCATCTAGTCTTTCTTCTTCCCTTGCGTTTTACATGAGAGCTTAAAACAGAGAGAGAGAGAGTGAGAGTTCTTCTCCCTCCATTTTCCCTTAAGAACAGGCAAAAATCAGAGCCAAGGAGTACGAAAAATCATACTTTGAGGCTTAATGCATTTATTTGCATTCCATTTTCTTTTTATATTAGATTGTTGTGTAAAATGTACTTTATGGCCGAAAGGCCTAAAGTTTTATTTATAATAGTAATGTATTTCTTCTTCCATTCTCCCATTTCTCTTCTACTATCTTGTTCAGTTTGTTTATGTAGTTTATGAGTAATGGAATGTGTTTTTGATACTAGAGGAACAGAGTGTATGTTTTATAAGTTTTGTTTAGTTAAATGTGGATGTCAAAACATTGTGTATTTGAGAGAAAGAATGATATTATCATAATCACCTAACAAGTGAAAGCACATAATTAACTAAGCAATCAGTGAGGAGATTGTAGCAATACAATCTTATCACTGAATTCATCCTTCACATAACATACAGAGATGTTAACGTGTGTGGCGAAAAGCACCAAGAGGTTGCCTTCCTTAATTGAACATAAGTTACTTATAAAACAAACAAGTTGTTTAGATACAAATCACTACAAGAATTAGGACAATTCCCGATGTCACATTCCTACATCGGCAAGAACATCGAGGAAATTGTGTTGGAGTGCCTTTTGTCGACACACAAACAAGAGACGTTGGTATACAGGTATATCTGATGTCATCTGAGTACATTGGAATACATGTATCCCCAACGTACTAAGATCACAGTAGGGAAGGGGCTATTTTGACGTGGCATCAGTTAAAGCTTTTCCCAATGTCAACTAAAGACATCGGGGAAAACATGTATCCTTGACATACACATTACGTCAGAATATATTTTATATATTTTTATTTTTAATTATTATTTATATTTAATTATTAATTTTTTAATTTTGCATTTTTATTATCGTGAGGTATTGTTTTCAGTTTCGCTTCGCAAGACAATAAAAAAAAATTGCATTAATTACAAAAATTAAAAGATTTTAATTTATAATAAAATAACATACACGAAAGATGTAAAACAAAAATTACAAATAATATGTTTAAAACAACTACATTATAATGATAAAAAACCTACATCTATCTCCTATTGTTAGTCACAGATCCCAAATAAAGAATGTCAAACCTATAAATAACATAAAAAGAATATCATATATACAAATTAAACAAATTCAATGTGAAAAAATATGTACCCCAAGTGTTCATTGCTCTCTCTGTGCCCGACTCATATCTTTGATCATTTTCTTCACCTTTTCCATTTTTCGTGCATAGTTTTCTTCTATTCTTCGAATAGTTTCATCCATGTGTTGATCACAGTCTGCTATTAGTCTGTTTGACTCCTTCTTCCTTAGTTATTGTTCTTCAATCATGCGATTAACATTGTCAAGCCTGACCCTTAGTTTGCTAACCTAAGTCATGTGTGCTTGGTCATCATAATTAGTGGAGGAAGAAGTGAAAGAAAAATTAGAACTCTTCCTAGACTTGGGCTTGGGGCCCCAACCAAGAACTTTTGGGTAGCCCAATCGTTTACCCAAAACGATCTTGCATATCTTGTCCTCTAAGAGTGGTTGAGAACCCTCTAGGATGAGCTGGGACTGAAGTTCCAGCATTTGATTATGCACAATAGAAGTTTGTAAGTTTAGGATTTTAATTAGAATTAAAATATAATTGAAAGTATAATAAAAAGTTTTCACAAACTTATAAAAGCGTATGTTGTACCTGTGAAACGAACTCACCAGTCCTACTGGCGTGTGTTTCTTAGAAAAACTCAACATGTTCTGCTTGACAACCACATTCTTCAGTGGGCTCGATCTATCTTTGAAGGAACAAATTTTTGTTGCTTTTGTAGTTGTAAGGCTGCTTTTCTCTAACAGCCTTGCAAATATTTGATTGCTCCCATATTTAAACAATATTGATGATCAATATGTTATATTTTCAAAAAAATTAAAGGACGTACTGTTAATTGATTTTAAGGTAAACTATATAAATCACCTGAAACTGTCAAGTTATGTAATAGTCACAAATAAAATGCCAATCTTGCACCCGATTGGTCAATCTCGATTGTTGGACTAAGGTGGGATTCTTATTATTGCTGGGGTTCCCTTTGGTTTGGACTTAGTAGTTTTACATTCATATGGTGCAATTCTAATCTATGCAATACAGCCTGAAGCAAGTTCATCGCATGTAAGATGCTCACTATATCTTTCTGTATTATGTGATTGATTCTATTCATTAAGTCATGGGTCATAATCATAGCATGTGAGATGCTCACTATGTACCTCGTTATTTCATAATACCTAAGTCGTCGTTGAGTATAAGTTTTTCTACTGCTTGTCCAAGTGCAAGCGAAACAGTAGGTTTACCTGGATGATCAATGATCGAAAATAAGGAAATGATTCAAGATATTAGTTCTAGGAATTACTTCTCATCTAAGTGGTATAAAAGAATTATTTAAACCAAGCATAAAATAATCAGAACCAGGAATAAAACTACTTATGCACGATGAGAGAATCTATAAAGAGGAATAAATAGATGTAAGATGGAATTGCACTCACTTGTATGTGAGAAATGGTGAAGGAAGGTCTATGCATTATATGTGATTAAGCAATGCGAGAGCTTTGGTGGGATATAACTTGCGTAATCAGCTCATGATTAAGGTGACCTTCTCTCGAAGTGTTTAGACGCCACAGTTGCTCACATTTTGGAATGGAAATGATTATACTTGATTGGGCAAGATATATCTAGAAGAATTCACTTACAATACTTATAGAACTTTGCGTTTAAGGACAGCAACCTTTCGACACTTAATGTCTACACTTGTTCGTCTTTTAGGATACAAATGTTGGAAGTTATCTCGCTAAGGTAAAGTTTTTTACCAAATTTCTCCTTGAGCGCATTAGCCTTATCCTTGCTACTTGCCCTCTCGGGTACATGGCGATTGACACTGGCCAAGAAATGAATATAACTCAATTAATATGATAAGAATTATAAGCTAGACTCCTTATCAAGAACTTATCACAAACCTAACTATTAATAACACATTGGCAAGTGAGAAGTCAAGAAATGATGGATTGAAAAAGTATAAACATGTAATATATATAAAGAATGTAGGCACTAGGTCATTGTACAATATGAACAACATCTATAACAAAGAAGTGCAAAAATGAAGAGAAAAGAGAGTGAAAAAATATTACAAGTTAAGGGATAACGGAAGTAGGATTCTTCCATTCTCATAAGCCAAGCTCTCACTTTTACAATTGATCAAAGAAGAAAAAGAAAATATTTACATACGAAGAAAGGCTATTCCTTTCTACCGCTCTCTTTTTAGGGATTAACCGATTTAGACTTTTATCCCATATAAGCATCCAACTGGTACATGCAGGCACCCCTTGCTCTTGGTAGGGATGAAATCTTTTTATTGGCAGCTTTTGGTAGGAAACTTTTGTTCTTTTGAGATTGTTAGCATCGAATGCAATCTTGTGAAGTCACATCACTCCAAATACCATTCTTGTCCTCTAGTGAACCTTCCTCACGTGAAGACATGGTTCTTCACCTAGAAATGTTATTTGCTAGGTGAGTTTCCATCGCGTGGCCTTTGCGCGAGATGTCTCCTGCAATTCACAAGATTCTTCTTTCCTACTTATCCTATATTTAGACATTGTATTTGCATAAAATAGGCATGATACTTATGTAAGGTGTATTTCTAAATACTTATAATTTACAATATAAGTTACGCATTTTGATCATCTTTTTATGTGTTTTAGCCTCATTATTCTAATAAAAGAATCTATAATAATGGGTATCTATACATATTATCAGTGACAAGTTTGCACGTGCTTGTTCAGGATTGTTGTATTTGTTAAAATGTCGGTGGTTGTCTCCTTTGAGTTCCTTCCACACGGTGAGCATTTGATGCTCAACAAACTGATTAAGTGCTAGATCTTTGAGATCGAGAATAAAAAATTGCTATAAAATAAATAGTTTTGAGATTAGTCTTCTACATATGTAGGTAATTGAACATATATATATGTTTAAAAGTATAACAAACTTATTGCTAGGTCACCCTTGACGACCTTGATGCACTCGCATGGTACATCAGCCTACTTCAGGGCTTGGATCGGAAACATGTCTCGTATCAACACATTGTTGCTCCAACGATGAAAAACTTTCACATGCATCATCGTAATTAAAAAGTTTAGTGACAAAAATTCTGAACAGTCGAGGTATAGCTCACGACTTGTTTGGTTTAATAACTCCTTAAATACCACGTTTGTTCTATCTTCTTCTAAATCTATCCCATTGTTAAACGACGTTTCATTCTCGAAACCTTCCTTCATCTCTTCTACGTGTTCAATACCAGCTTGTAAATTTTGAAACATGCCCAACATTTCATTTTCTTAAGGAAGTGAGTCACTGCTAGTTCGTTCATTAAAAGGATTACTACTATTCCTTCCTTCACAAAATCTTTGCATACCTCTGTAGTTCACGGGCTCTCCATGATACACCCAATCAATATAGGACGAGGCTATTTCAGTGGTTAATAGATGTCGCTTCACACCCTCTAATGAATGCCAATTTGAATTAATAGATTTTTTGAATGGACACATTATTTTTTCATAATTATTGACGTGATATTTTGCAACCTTTAAAAACTAGAAGGCTCCTTCTCTGTACTCAATAGAAAACTCATCCCTAAGTTTCATCCAACTCTTGTCCATCTAGTTAAAAGCCCTAACACACAAATATGTTAGATTTGTTTTATATCTCTCATCTCAAATACTCCAACTTTCTCTATGAATAAGTTATGTCCAATCTCTCATTAATTACAGGCTATCTAACATTTTAAACACCCTCAATCTCGAATTCAATGAGCACCCCACAAATACGTCAACTTTTTTAATTAAAAGCTATCTAACATTTTCAAAAATTCAAATTCAAACATATTCAATAATATTCCAAAAGACTCAACATCAATAATCTTAAATCCTAAAACCAATTCAATAAACAAACACTCTAAATTCAATATAACCCCACAAATCTCAACAATCACAAATTCAATAATATTCCAAAATACTCAACATCAATCTTAAACCCTAAAACCAATTCAAATTTAATACTAAAATCTAAACATGCTACAAAATTATATCATATACATTCATTATATCAATGTTTATCATATTCAAAATTCAAATTCATACATTATATCAAAACATAATATCAATACATACATACATTTTTCTAATATTTAACAAACATACATATATTTTTCTAATATTTAACAAACATACACACATTTTTCTAATATTTAACAAACATACATTTGAATCTAAATCCTAAAATATTCATTATATCATATACATACAATTTTCTAATTTCAAAAAAAAAAAAAAAGAATAACAACCTTGATTGAGAGCGGTGGCAGTGGGAATGAGCGACAATAGAGGATAGTGGACCGCAAAAAGGATGGCAGCGGCAAAGACGAATGACATGAATGGCGGGAGGAAGCCTCTCTCCCTCTCTCTTAGCCCTCTTTTGTTTCTCTTTGTGTGTTATGTTCTCTATTCACGAAGAATAAATAGGCTTGACAATCTCTAACGTTCTAAAAAATGTCAGGGTAACTAACCATCCCCAAAGACGTACAAGAAAACGTCAGGGAACATGAAATGCTTCCTAGATGTGTCGTTAATCACACTGGGGAAAGATTATGATTCAAATTTATTATACAATTTCCCCAACTTGGTTAACGTAACGTTGGTAAAAGGTGAACGAATTCTGACGTTTTTGTGAGTAATTGTGATTGTGATTCACTTTAAATAGTTGTGATTCACTTTCCTCGATGATTCTCTACTACACGTCGTGGAAAAAGGATAAATTAAATAATTGTGTCCACTTTCCTCGACGTGTAGCAGAGAAACATTGAGGAAAGTAGACAAATTAAATAATTGGTTTACCTGTTCTCGACGTATCTCTTTTAAAACATCGAAGAAGATCTATTACTCTCTTAAAAAATAAAACGATGGAGTTAACTTGACGTGTAAATGGAGACATCGAAAATGCTCCTCTTAATTAATGCGAGCAATGGTGCGTCAAAATAGGTAGGTGATGCCCGACGTGATATTGTTAGATGTCGTGTCCCACGTCAGGATTCCTCTGATTCCTTAAAGTGAATCATAGCTCAACTTTAAGTATTTGAATCCAGAGAGGTGAGCAAGTATGGCGAAGGAGTCGAAAGGTCGCTTGCCTTAAGTCTGAAGTTAATATATGCTTTGTATAGGCTTCAACTATTAAAGCAGAATCCATTATGAATAGTTAATTAAGCATTCTTTCCTTTCATACCTATAACTGAGTTCAATTTCTATCTTATCTCATCGTCATCCTCACTTTGCACCACCAAAGACACCTTAGTGTAGATAATTAAGATAAATTATACGATATATATTTTCACACTGTATACAATACACTGCATGCATTTAGCTACCCGATAAGTTCTTACGAACCTTAATTTTATATGTTCGACTCTAGAATATCCAAGAAACCTCTCTTCGCTTGCCCTTAGTCAATAAAGAGGAAGATTGCATTACATGTATATCATTAGAAATTTTCCAACGCATGAATAAGATTGCACTTTTTATTGCATAACCCTATTTAGTCACCTACCAGTTGCTCAATTAGAGCCTTAATATGACATATCTATATGCAATTGAATAAATACATAATTCAATAAGAAAATGTAAACCTAGTTCGGAACATATCTAATTTCAATAAGAATAAACATAAAATAATCACCAAGTTTAAAAGAAACACCTAAAAGTCAAATAGTGGAAAAACATGTAAATAGTAGAAGCAAAACTATAGAGTCCCCATATGGCAGATCATGGACCCTTCTTGTCGCTCGCCAGTTGTCCTTCTTTTTACCTTTTCTTGAACAGATTAAACATAGAAAAATGGTGAGTATAAAAATTCCTAGTAAGGGATCTACTACTGGTCTTGCTAGGTGATTTGTTAACTTTTCATTAGGAGTTACCCTTTGTCATATCAGTCTAGTAATCTCGAAGGAACACATGCCACTCTAGTAGTTCGAAGGAACACATCAGTCATCAATCTGATGATCTCATAGGAACACACATCAATCATATAAGTCGAAAGGTGGTGATCATAGGAGATATCGTACATATAGGGTACACAACCTAATAGTCAAAGCTAACATCCACTATGAGTTCGAAAAGCATATAACAGGCAACTCGATCCAATAATAGGCATAGCATGTAACATAATTCAATAATCCATAATTACAAAATCATTCAAACGTATAAGTCTCTCCATTTCAGGAAACATCTCTTATTAATCCATTTATGCATTTTAGCTAACAGCAACACATAATTAGTTAATCCATGCAGCGTGCTTAAATATTAATTTCAAAGGTCCAGTAGTAAAAGTCTCTTAATTGAAATTAGATAAAGATTACTTTTTTTGCAGACAACTTTTCCAAATGAATCAATCCTAAACATCATGAGAAAATTTTAACAACCTTAATAAAATTATCAATGGGCAGCATTCTAAATTTTTTAATTTATTGTACCCAAATTTGAGGTTGAAATCAACTCAACCTTTGATAAGAATGTCCACAATTGCTCCAAAAAGTCACCAATCAACTTCGACCATGAAACCTCAAATTAATTCCAAAGTACTTTATCTTTAGAACCCTCAATTTAACTTTAAGGGGGCGTTTGATGCACAGGTTCGGAATCAAATGCCCTGGAATGGAATGCCTATTGACTGATTTGATAGGATTCTGATGCTTGAGAATTATAAATGCATGTACTTGGAATGCAGGATTTGAAAATCTGGCTTTCCGATGCCTGTGTTTGGGGTGTTAGTTTTGAATTCCTGAGTTTAGCTAATTTGTTTAGTTTTTTTTTTGGTGAATTGTACATCCTAAATTTATCATGTATCAAATTTTTTTTTTATTTTTCATATTTTGTCCCTCACATTCAATTTTTTGACATTATTGATTTTATGACAATAATGTAAAATGAGAAATTTTAATATTCAATAACAATAATTTTGATTACACTTGAATTAACATGAATGGTCTGATTAGAAAGATTACAAACCATTCAAAAAATATAATAATGTTACTTAACAAAAATTTCAGTTAAGTAACATTAAAAATGGTCTAATAGATTTCACAATAAGCATAGCCAAAAGGGTAATGCAAAAGCGAAAGTCAAGTAGAGTTACATTTAGCCATAAGTATAGTTGCCTTCCCATGATATACATTTTATGTATTTTTAAACCACTTAAAAGAGTATAAATAAAAATGAGTTTCTATTTAAAAACGTTTTTTCTTAAGTCAATCCAAATAAGTCCCAATTCAAAACTGACTAACGAAAAAAATGAAAAATGTTTATTAAACTAAAAATAAACAATGGTATTTACCATTTCTACTATATTACCAATATATTAATATTTGTTTTATACTTTAGATCACAATAGATAGGTCATCAATTTTCACCTAGGAAAATTATAAAAAATTAAACAAAATCTTCTAAAATGAAGAAAGATTAATTTTAAACAAAGAGAAAAGAGATAATTAAAAAAGATAATCTAATAATAATTATTATTAAAAAACTCTAGATGAAAAGAAAATAAGAGAATGAAAAAAGGTGTATTTTAAAAAATATTAATGTGATTAAATCAAATGTGTATTTGGAATGACTAAGAAAAAAAAGCTTTTCAAAAATTCATTTTTATTAATTTTTCAAGGTTTGTGGCGATTGCTAGAGTTGGTGGTCAAAATTTGATAGGTGGAGTTATCAGAAATAATACCCAATGGTCGATCGACGATGGTCATTTAGGCGGTGTTCGGAGTTGGCCTATAATGGAAAATACCAAAAATGGCTTGTGATTAATTGGCACCTAGCACTCGTAATATATTTGATAAACCATCATTTAGATTTGACTTCTTTGCTACACGATCATTTAGATTTGGCTATTCTTTGGTACTCAATTATTTAGATTTTATCATTTAAATTTGGCTACCCAATATCCCAATGATTTTTTTCTCAATTTCTTTTATATTGGGCACACAATTTTCAGAAACTAAATAACAATTTGAAAAAATTAAAAAAAATAATCTTTTATATTTGATACACAAACTTGAACCAAATAATAGTTTGAAAAAAATAGAAAAATTGCAGAAGAAGAAGAGAAAAAAATGATGGAAAGGAAAAGAAAAATTGTATAAGAAAGTAGATGGAAAGGAAGGGTGAACCGGAAATATTTAAAAAAAAAATAGTCGGCTTTGTGGGCTTTTTGAATTTGTTACACGGGTTGTAAATATTTTGGTCTGTTTTATTATATTTATAAAAATTAACCTTACATATACATATTTAATTGACTTTTCTCTCTTCATTTAAATCTCTTCCATCACTCAACATTTCCTCTCCCATATATAATTTCCCTTGTAAACTTTTCTTTTTCTTTTTCTTTTCTCCAATCAGTATAAACACAACCAAATATTATTCCATAAAACCATAACCTTAATTAAATGGAAATTGTCAAGAATAGAACATTTGACACAATATTAACAATTCATATAAAAATCAAGGCTAATTTTTTTTTGTTTTTTAGTGGGTTTGTTTATGGAGTGTAAATAGTTTGTTAATATTTTTTAATTTTGAAAAAATCCCTTAATTAAATCCATATACCACATAAACTTAATTAATTTTAAACAAAATTATAACAATATCAATTAACTCAAATTTCAAACAACAAAATAGCACCCAATAATAACTTAATCTTAAATAAAAATCAAGAGAATTAAATTGGAGATTACCTTAATTTTTTGGGTGCTACATGCTGTTTGCTACAGTAGGGAGGCATAGCTCCTATAACATATCAAGTTATTAG
The DNA here is from genome assembly GCA_037974545.1 of Cucumis variabilis. NCBI lineage: Eukaryota > Viridiplantae > Streptophyta > Magnoliopsida > Cucurbitales > Cucurbitaceae > Cucumis > Cucumis variabilis. Next base: position 14,073 of record JBBPDI010030453.1, read on the forward strand.
TCATGCTATAAAGTTCTCTGCTATAATGCATGATATACTTAACTTTAAAACTCTTTTTTACTCTTTAACCATCCTACGTTTTCCAAGACTCTTGCTCTGGTACAAAATTGTCATATCCTTTCCTAGACTCCTTTTACTAAGCCTAAAACATGGTATGAACTTTGCAAATACCATTATTCTCTCAACATCACCTACTAACCCTAACTTAACTACTAACTTAAAGATATGAAAAATAACGGGAAAGACATACATAAAACTCATGATATAATTTTAACTCATCAGTGTGTCCCATAACAACATAACATACTAAGATTCTAACTTAGAGTGTCCCAAAGCCTCTCACTAATCTTAAAACATTTTCTTGCCTTCTACTCCCTTCTTATCGTCTAAACTTCGTTCTTTCCTCTTCTCACTTGGTCTTTCTTTTGGCACAATCTTGCTTAGAGCTTCTTTCTAACTTTTCCCTTGAGCTTTTAAAGCCTATTTATACTAATCCTAAACCAGATTAGTCATCCTTAAATCCACCTTAGCTTGCCAACTCCTTTTTTACGACTTACACTTGTAGAGTTTAATATTTTCTCTAGTCATGCTTAACTTTAACTTTACATGTAACCTAATGACTAATCCAGATTAGTGGATCTTTTCAAACTCCCTAACCTTCTTTCCTCACTTGGCCTTTCCTTGCCTAGCTCAAAACTCAACTTTTTCTCGCGTACTCTAGCCAAATGCCTAACACACCTTCCTCTCATCTTCTAACTAGAATGTTCTTTTTTTCAAAATGCCTAAACTTTAAACTTAATATCTATGGCTTCCTTACTAGCAATCCTCTCTCTTAGAACGTGAGTTTCAGAAGTTCTATGTAGACAATAAAAACAAAACCATAGACGTACTCTATACAACCCACAACTAACTCCAAATGTAACTATATGTATAGATAGAGAAAACATACTGATGTGAAAACTAAGACTCTTTAGCAGGTAAGCAACGGTGGATCAGGCTCCAGGTTCACGATCTCTACTTGGAAAGTAAGAAAATGTTTATGAAAAGGGTGTACTAAAACTCAATGAGTGACTAGTTTTAAAATAAACATACTTAATAAGTTCATGAATAAGTTATATAGCAAAGCAGTAATACAATTCAAACTTTTCTCTATCTTTCTATACCCTAAGTCTCTCTATAACTCTAAGATGGAAAACCAGGCATCTAGGAGTGCTCTCATCTTGATTTAATTACCTTGAGATGGAAAACTAGACATTCTAAGTGCCCTCATCTCTATCTAATATATGTGATGAAATAAAAAGACTAGGCATATACTCAATGCCCTCATCACAAAAAACTTGTGTGCACAAGAAACTCCTCCAAAAGTTACTATAGATCTTTGGATATCTTAACTATAGAATAAAACACGAGTTGAAATCACAAGCTTTAAAACTTTATCTCAATCTAGAACACCATGTTTTAAATAAACCTCTTGTATGCAACAAATCTCAAATCTTTAAATTATGCTTTACTAACATCAATCTTAAGCTTAAATACTTAGAAACTTAGCGTAACTCATACTTGCTAGATATATTCATAAATCCCATACTTTAATAATAGCTTAGTAACATCAGTAAACTCATGCTTTTCAAACTCTTCCTTGACTAAAACCTAATGCTTTAGAAATAACTTTTGAAATTTGTTTGCAAATCAAACACATTTAATTGAAAGCATACTTAAAATATGTAGCTAGTAAATCATGGTCGAAATCAACTTTTAAACTTATTTTGTCACTTACAAATAGTAGCTAAATTCTTGACTTATAAATTTGTCCAATCTCTTCTTGACTTGAAATAAGATAAATTAATTCTAAATTAATCCATTTAATTTAGAAACAACCCAAACTTAACATCAAAATTACAAAAACATAAGAAAAGCTAAAAAAGACGCTTAGAGCTTGGTTGGCGCTTGGCTAGGGTGGTAGAGTTCGCACGATTGTGCAAAAGAACCTCAAGGTGTCCGACTGTGTGCTTACCTCACATAAAGCCTTGTCTTTCCCTATAGACACCATGCCTTGCCATGTCTCTGTATCCTTGTGCATGCATGGCTTCTACATAACCTTGTTGCACACCTCTTATCACCGGGCTATGCGTTGGGTTATGCCCTACACATGTTCAATGCCCAAAAATAACTTTTTTATACTTTTCTAAGCGCAACATAAAGTCTTGCTTCCTAGGTGCCTAGCCAAGACTTGGCTACACCTAACACTACGCAAAAAATCCTGTGCATTCCATAAATTTACCTCAAATTTCAGAGCTTATAACTTTTAAATCAAACATCAAAATGGAAAACTTCCTTCTACAAAGTTTCTAATATTTCTCTTATCTATCTTACCTGAAACATTCAACTCCAAATTCCAAATATTGCATCCTGTAGCTTTAAATCTTTAAGGAATGCTCAGATTTATCCCAAGGAATGACCTTTGCTAATAAACTTTTACCATTGAATTTCATCTTGATATATTTTCTTTTCAACAACCCTACCTTGAGAAGTATACTTAATGACAGTTCTTTTAAGACATACTGAGAGGAAATGCATGAGTGAATTGAAATAACTTATTGTCTAAAGTTACCCTTTTTATAGTGAGTCTTGCATGGTCGTGAGTGAAATCTCCTGCTTGCAGTAAATTGCATTCTTGCATGCTTAAGACACCTGGTTCCTACTCCATCGTGCACTATTAGAACATCGATGGCTCTTCTTACTTGTATGACACCTAACTAATAACTTAAGGTCATCATCAAGGCAATGTCCCGTGTTCAAAACTATCTATTGCTGCCTAACTTTAGGTTCATGACTTACTTTAGTTTGGTTGCATAGCTTGTTCGTGGGAAACTTCTATAACTTATCTTGATTGTAAGACCCAAACCTAAATTAAAAAATCTAAAATTTGATTAAGTGTTGAAGAAGGCATTTTGAAAGGAAAGTTGAAATAAGAAGATGGCGTTTTGTGTGCAGCTGGCAATAAAATTTTAGGTGTTTAAGTATCTTAGGCATTTGAAGTTATTCGCAAGATGGAATTAGGCGAGGAAGATGTCTAATTTTTATTATCTGACATGGGTTTACGTGTAAGGTTAAGAGCTAAGCATGTTTAAGATACACATGAAGCTTACACGTATACCACTAAGAGTAGAAGCTGGCGAATAATTAAGAGTTTAAGGATGACTAATCTGATTTGAAGTTGGTATAATTAGAGGAAAGAATCAGATGAAGAGAGGATTCTAAAAGTTTAAAAAGAAAATCTAAGTGTTAAGTTGTTGTTGAAGGACTACACAAAAAGAATAAGTGCAGAAGCAATCTGGGTTTAAGTCAATCAAGTTTTATGAGTGATTTCTTCTAAAAGTATTCATTTACATGAAAAGTTTTCCTTAAATTATTATTGATTTGAAAAGATGTTTTATATATGAATGTCTTAAAAAGATTGCACATGATGTTTCATGTATGTATAAATTAGTATGTTTTATGAATTTCAAACTATGTTCAAACTATTAGTCTTCTCCATATCTTTGGACTAACTATTATGTGCACATAAGGGATAAAGGAAAAAATATAGAAAATGACTACATGGTGGAATGAAACCAGTCAATGCATAAAAGATGTGTATTGTGTTATGTGGCCTGAGTAGCAAAGATTGAATCAGGATATTCTCAGATGTTGTTAATGAAAAGGACAATAAAGTAGTCTAAACTTGAGATTATGACCCTTAACATGGAGAATGATTCAAGTTCTTGGTGAAAGAATATTGTATGACTAATGTAGGTTTATGCAATAAGATGTATTTATGAGGCAATGGGTCTATTTGAATGACATGTGTTTATATTGAAATGTGAGAAAACACACTTAGTTATATCGATACCAATAAATGTATTTTGAGTTAATTAACTAAAGGGACAACTAAAAGAACATATAGACTAGAAGATCATAACATACAAAACTTTGGTAACCTAGTTCGATGAATAAGCATCTACATTTAGAGGGCCTTTGAGCGAGATAAGAGAATATATATTGCTCATGAAATTATTGATCATTACACTATTATGATACAGAGTACGACACTTTTCTCAATTTATCTAGTGCTGACCATAAACTGACAGAAAAATCAGTAATAAGCTATGCATGAAACAAATCATAACAGTATTAGGTGAACTCTACCTTAATCAATACTCATGTGCAATTATAGCTTCCAACTTTTTTAGATAGTTGATTTTCTCTTATGCTTCATATACCGCATAGTCTATTGTGAAAGTGTATATCAAGCCCTTACTTTAACCACCGAATATATTTGTCAACTTGTAACTGAATGCCTAAATTCTCATGAAAACAAAAAACAACTTTATATAATTGGAAATCTTTAATAATCGTCTTCAAAAGCAACATCCCACATCCCTATAAAGAAGGGGAATCATAACCACCTTCCATAAAATAATCACCACATAAATGAAAATAATAATCATTAAATAAAAATCCTTGGACCATTCTATAACAAGCTCCCCCTTCGGACCAAGTTCCTTTATTTTGGCAAACACAACAGATAGAAACCATAAACAAGAGAGCCATAACAAATCCATCTTGCCAAAATAGAATTATCTTATAAAAGAAAACAGAACCACCAACCATATGTGCAAGAGCAAGCACAATGCAGTAAGTGAGATTCGTTGGTTAGAACTTGAAGAACCCGAGAGGTAGTGGCAGGAGGTAGCAACAATCTAGAGGAAGCAACTGGAATATCAAACGAACTAGAAGCACCATGAGCAGGACAATACTCAGAAGGCAGATCAGGATCACGAGTGCCCTAAAATAGATGAGAGCTCAACGCAATGGTGCGAGGAGCTGGACAAGCCTTATTCAAATATGACAGTAGAGACAGATGTCGAGACAATAAGAAGGAATACAAGAGTCTAGGGAAGCAGATGAGATTATTAATCCCAAATGAGTCAACATGGCGAAGTAAATGATGATAGACGAATTCCCCTACATTTATCATCAAACCAGTCCCAATCAAATAAATGAAATGTTCTAGAGCAGTAGAAATAGTAGAAGCATGTATAGATGGAATCTAATTTGCAATTCCTATCTTGTGGAGAATGACATATTTCGTACTTAAGGAGACGACAGGAAGTTATCCATCACCAGGCCACGATCGTAGTACCCCTGTCAATTCTGCAACCAATGTCTCATTCGAAGGGTATGTAATATCAAGATTATTCGATACTAAAAGCCCTAGAAATTGATTAATCATAGTAAGAGAAACATGACAAAAAAAATATCTTGAACATGTACCTTCTGATAGTCCTTAACATTGGGATCATTGAATTCAACAAGAAGATTGAGAACCACTTCCTGAATCAGATGAGGATAGAATGGGTCAACACCAGTGGCAATTTTGAGTAGCCCAGCATTTTGGATGAGTTCAATGACGAGAGTACAGGATTGGTGCCTATCAGAAATAATCATCTCATCAGCAATTCGTCGATTGACCACATACTTCAACTTAAGCATATTCTCCTCAAAGTGAAAAGAGACACCATCAAGACGAATAGTAGGTTAGTAGGGGGTAGCTTACGACGACTAGGTTTCATAGTAACCACCCACTGACCTTTCATTAGAAGATGACGAAAGAGTTTTGAACTAGGTGACACCTATCAGTCTCAGTTATTTAAGCCACAGAAGGAGACGAGCGAGCTGTACCATGGGAAATATCCAAATCAACAAAAGGATCAGCTTCAGTATCAACAAGAGTATCAACATGAATCGCATTAGAGGGATTAACACACGGCTCATCAGAACGATCAATATGAGAGACCATAGAAGAATCACAGGAGTGTAAGAAGTAAAAACCCTTGGAGATACAGCAGAAATAGGAGGATTGTGGACATTCATGGGAACTTTAGAAACATCAGAATGCACGGTGGCAGACACTAGAGGAGTCTCATGAGATAACGAAGGGGAAAAACTTAACAGAGGAATCAAGTGCTTAAACACATTCGTCTTGACAAAGGGAATAGAATCAGGACTACTTCCAGATATGGATAAGTGATTCAAAGTTCGAGATCGAAGTAATAGTTTGGACAAAACAACAGAATCATCATCCTTCGAGGAAGCAGTATCAAAATCAACTTTAACCATTTCAACAGACTTCTTAGACCCAACAACAGAAGAAGAAGAAGACAAGTTTAAGTACCTAGGATGGAGGAGACACTTACTTCGTGGACTTCGAAGCGGAGGAGTGACTTGAAGACAAGCCAAAAGCAACATGTACAAATTTGGATGAAGGGGTTGCAGGAGAAACATTGGATAGGAGGAAAGACCCTGGCCATCAAGCTCACTAATGCGACGGAGATGTTTGAATGGATGACACATTGGAATGCTCTTTATTCTCCGACCATAAACATGAGAACTCAAAGAGGAACCAAGGGATGATATAGATTGATAAGCCTTGCGACGTGTGGAAACCATGGTGAAGTTTGAGAAAGAGATGAGCAATCGCGAGAATCTAACAATTCAAATATATGCCTTATGAATCAAGAAACCACACCAACCAACAACTACACACCAAAAGCCCATCAACAGAAACCCCAGCCCATCTCAATAGTTGCTATGCTGAACATTCACCTATTTCAATCTCAGCCCATAAATTCTTAAACATAGAAGCTTCCAGTGGCTTGGTGAAAATATCGGCAAGTTGGGTAGAAGTCTGCACATGTTCCAGCTGAATCATATGATTGTCTACAAAATCACGAATAAAGTGATGACGAATATCTATGTGCTTCATGCTACTATGTTGGATATGATTCTTTGAAATACTGATAGCGTTTATGTTAATATAGAACCATAGAAGGTTGAGAGATATTGTACTCCAAAAGCATTTCTTTCATCCATAGCAGTTGGGTACAACTGCTTCCAGCGACAATATACTTTGCTTCAACGGTGGACAGAGAAACACCATTTTGCTTCTTGCTGAATGAAGCGGTGAGGATATTTTTTAGAAAGAAACACCCACCAGAGGTGCTTTTTCGATCATCAGTACAACCTTTCCAATCAGCATCACAAAATCCAACAAGAACAGATGATGTATCAAATGCATCCCATAAACCATAATTAACTATACCCATGATATATTTTAAGATACGTTTGGAGGAATGAAGATTAGACATGCAGGAACAAGCCTATACTGTGCACACATTCCTATAGCAAAAGCAATGCCAAGACGACTTGCAGTTAAATAGAGTAAGCTCTTAATGATGTTGCAACAGAGACTTTCATCAACTTTCTCCATAATGTCATCCTTGGATAAATTAACATGAATAGCAACGGAGGTGCACTTCAGTTTAGGTTTATTCAATCCAAACTTAGTGATGATTAACATACTTTGTTTGGGATAAGAAGATGCCATGGCCATCTGTTGAATCTGAAAGCCTAGAAAAAATCGAAGTTCCCCAACCATACTCAAGTCCAACTCGGCCTTCATCAGTTCAGCGAATAAATAAACAAAGCTAAAGGAGGATCCACCAAAGATAATATCATCAACATAAATTTGTGCAATTAAAAAATCAGAACCTGAAAGTTTTATGATCATACTTTTGTTAGCTTCTCCACGACTGTAACCTTGTTGAGATAGACATACAAAGTCATTCATACCCCGCACGTGGAGCTTTCTTAAAGTCGTACAGTGCTTTCTGTAGTTTATAGACATATTCAGGAAGCAATAGGTCAGTGAAGACTTTGAGTTGTGCAACATACACTTCCTCATATAAATAACCATTGAGAAACATACTCTTGACATCCATCTGAAAGATTTTAATTTGTTGAACGCAAGCAAATATAAGTAACAAATAGATGGCCTTTAGAAAAGCAACCGGAGTAAACATCTCACCGAAGTCAATACCTTAAATTTGTTCATATCCTTGAGCTACCAAGCGTGCCTTATTACGAGTAACAATCCCATGTTCATTGGTTTTATTGTAAACCCGATATTTTCTTAGCCTATTCTAATTTTATGTTATTCTTTTATATGAAAGGAATAAAAGAAAAATAGA
>JBBPDI010030576.1:0-22114 GCA_037974545.1 Cucumis variabilis
TTCTTGTATTTATATTTGACATAATTTTAGGGAATGATCTAAAATTTAAATTCAAATTGTTATTAAAACTATATCATATATTATTTAATAAATCGTAAAAAATAACATATTTAGTTAAGATTTACCAAATTTTGAATGTTATTTACAAAATACATGATTTTAGGGGAAGATAAATTTTTTAATTCAATTTGTTATTAACAATACGTATTTTGGAGATATTTAAATATACAAATTTAAATTCAAAATTTTTATAAATATTTTGAAATATAAATAATCCAAAAATGTTAAATTTATTTATGTTTTCCATTATTTTAGGAATATCAATCAAATAACACGATTTTAGAAGAATTTACAAGACTTTAAAATCAATTTTTAAATGGTAATCTATAGAAAATGTTCTTAATTTAATGATAATTACATAACAAGATTTTATTTTTGATGAATTTAACGTATATCATCACTTTAATGAAAATTTTATCATCTTATTCACATAAAAAGATTGCATTGTCGTTATGTTACCATTTATTTCCTAAAATAATGCTTAACAATTTATTATTATTATTATGGTCAATCCGAATATAGAATAATTGCTATAGGCATAATCATATAGGAAAATACACCATTTATATGAAGTTGTTATTATATAAAATGCATAATCTTAGGTAAAAGATATTATTTTAAATTCAAATGTTTGAATATTCATAAATTGTTATTAATGATTTAATGGTATGAATTTAAGACATAAATCTAGCATGATTCCGTTAAATGAGATCAATAGATAAATAAATATGTATTTAATATTATTATAAAATTGGATGAAATGCAAATACACCGTAATCATGTTTCGTTTTATTTTTTATCGTTTTACGGTGCACAGATACACTGTAACTAACAAATATGATATTCATTTTATCAAGGAGTAAAATCGGTTGAAAATATTCCTAAAATATATATCTTATCTGATTTTGTTAAAAATCAAATTATTGTAAATAGTTGTTGTTTTCCAAAATGTATTATATTTTTTTTGCTATTTTCACAGTTATCTCTAAATTAATAAATTCTAGTTTCAACCAAAAATTTTGAAGGATTAAATATCAAATTGAAATCTAATCCAACGTTAAATATTTTAATTTTGTTTTTGACATAATTAGATTATATATTACTTATTTCAATTAGTGAATCAATTTGTTTCGCATCAAAGCCATAAATAAATAAATATTCTTTTGCCCATAAAAGTCAAAAGAACAAAAAATTTGCAAATAAAAAATGAAATTGACCACAACAAAGTTTCAAAATAATAATCACTGCAAACAAAAAAAATAAAATAAAAAAATAAAAGAATAACCAATTTAGCTCGTAATTCATTTTCGTTCTTATGTTTTCAAGAGCAGAAAATAAAAAGAAACAATTAAAACATATTTGATATACTTCATTTTAAAACGCAATTTTAAAGAACAACCCTTAAAATAATACTTTTTTAAAATAAAATTGTATATATTTTTCTTTGTTTTAAAATTATATGAATATGAGATACACTCATTTTCGAATTCACTGTAAAATACAAATTTTAAAATGTGAATTTAAATTTCAAAATTTTCAATTTAAAGCAAATGTGTATTGAAATAGAGTGAAGAAGAACAATTCATTTTTGTTTTCTAATTAATTATTTAATTTCTAAATTTTTTTTTTCGAATCACGAATCAAATAGGGTCTAATTTTTACTTTAGATATCTAAAATCCTTTTTTATATGATTTTGCCTGAGATTGATCCTCAAACTTTGTAATGGTTAGTATATGTCATTCTAATGGTTGACTAGAAAGAAAGAATAATTGAACCCCATAAACAATTGTTATTACTACTATTTTTTTTTTCTAAAGGTGTAAGATCATTTTTTTTATAACTCATTTGGTTATTTTTAACTTTTCATCTCCTTATTATAACTTTTCTCAAAGTTTAAAATTTTTCACTCCAATTAATTATGTCATTTAAAATTATTCAAATCCACTCATATTCTTCCCTCCCTTAATCTTGTATCTCCCAACTTTACATTTCCTATCTTTTTCAACCTTTCAGATTCTTCCTTTTTAAATCTTGGTTATAAATATCTTATCATTTTTTTTTATTCATGTTCACAAGTCACAACAAAGTGGGATAGGTGAAAAGAAGAAATCAAATCATGCCTTTTCTATTCTCTTTTTTATTTTATTTTTTATTTTTTATTTTTTATTTTATTTTATTGTCTATTTTTTATATAGAATTATGCTTGTGTTTATTCTTTCATTTATAGGTTTCTTTTTAGTACACAACATAGGTTGAAACTTGAACCACCAACTCCATAGTTGACATGTACATATGTTTACGCTCTTTATGTTTAAATCATGTAATATTGAAAATCCTTTTTTAATGTAACCATTGAGAATCTTTCTCATATTTTTTTCTTCATTTAATTTTTTTATTAAAATTATTTTATTAATGAAATAGTTGAGGGACTTATAATTTAATTGTGTTAAAAAAATGTAAATAAATAAAGGTAATAAAGTGTGGAAAGCAAGAAATATTAAAGTCTTTCCTTTAATTTTTTACCTACAAAATCACTACAAAAAATTATGATTTCATATAATTTGAAAAGAAATATGATTTTGGTGGATGTTTTACCCTTTCATTATAATTTTTTTTAGTCTTGCTTTAGCGGTAATTTTATCATTCACATTTAATGTTTGTGGTAATTTTCACATTCAATAAGATAAAAGTTACATTAAATTTTCATCGCTTTATTTTTTTAAAAAAAGTTTTGATCTTATAACCGATATTAGTTAATGCTCTATGTTATTAGGGTCATAATGTAACTTTTTCATCTTTCATAACTAAAATTACATAATGTTGTATGTTATTACAACTAACAACCTTTCTATCTTCCTCTCTATTTGGATATATAGATTAGATGGTTAAGACTGCAACGTGTAAGCTCAAGATGTTAAGAAATGAAATTTGAATTGTGAAAACAAATCAAATTCAAAGATACAATATTCGAAAGATGTCTCTTTACTAAATAAATTCATTTTTCATTCATTACAACGTGAATATAAAAAATATATAAATATGAAAATATTGAAATGACTACTCCAATTTTATGAAGTTAAGATAAAACTATAATTTTTTTTGTGTGATTTTCATGTGCATCGCACGTGTTGTTTTCTAGTATATATAAAAGTATGGATTAAAAGAAACTTTTTGTTTTCAATTTTGCCCTTCTCCTTTACAGATTTGTTTGTTTCTTATTTGGGTTTTATTGTAATTTGCTTTTTATTTATTTTTTAATTTAAAATTAATTATTAATAAATACTTGGATATTAATAATTTTAACTTTTTCTCTCCAATTAATTATATCATTAAAATTTCTCTAAAACTATTCATATCCCTTTATCTCTCACCTATTCACATTTCACATTCTCTCATATTAGCTATTTTGTAATTATTTTAACTTTTCAAATTCTTTTCCTTTCTCAAACCTTTGGGTATAAATATCTCATTTTTTTTTCTTTTCTATGCATGTTCACAATAAAAGTTAAGAGTGAAGAAATTAATCTTCCTAAGTTTAATTGAAAATTTGTGGGCCAAGGCTGTTACAAAAGTGACAACAAACTTTCATTGAATTTTTGTGATTCCTAAGAGTAACCAATCAATCCAATAAAAAGAATGCAGAGAAATTGATGAGAATTCAAGGATGAAGAATGTAAAAGTGGGAGACTAAAGAGAGAATGGTCAGAAATGTCATTTCCAAAAAATAATAAAATGGCATACTGATGTAGAAGAACTATTTTTCAGTTTTTAATTATTGCTTCGTAGTTAAGTATGTTTTTTATGTAAAGATGTAAAATGTGCTTACCACAATAGTATATCATGGATCTTATAATTGAGGGATTGAAGGAAAAAATTGTTTCTCTATTTGTATTATTTCAATAATATATTTTTATTTAAATTTAATTATTCATTTTTAAAAATAACTAATTATAATTGTTGAGAAACTTGTTAAATAATTATATTTCTGGAATATGTTAGAAATACATAAAATATATAAAATTAGCACAAATGTCCAAAATTCCAATTCATTTAACATTCGATACGTAATTGATACATATAAAAAAAAACCTACTCATTGATTTAAAGTTTGATTGAATGGATTGTTTCATAGTCATACTATCAAATTTTTTATCTTTTAGTTCATTCGATTTATACACACGCATAACAAGTCTTGAGTAAAATATCTCTCATGAAATGTAGCGGAGAAATGTATTTCCAAAAATCAAGATTAAATAAATATATCATATTATTTGTATAATTAATTACTATATTTTTATTTAGTTAAATAAAATGAAAAATTAACGTGCATAGCATGTATTACCAACTAGTACATATGTATATGTATTTATATATATATATATATATCAATTATTTTTTCTTCTATCAATTAATAAATTGATGATGTATGATGTTATCTTATCTAAAGTTGTAAGGTAATGTGGTGTGTAGTTACTTTTATGTAACAAAGCAGTATTATTGATACTATACCTAGGTATTTTACTGCTTTAGGATTTTATTTAGGCTAACTTAAACAAATCTTAAGTCTAGATGAAACATTTGAGCATAACAATCATACCAGATTTTAACCTACGATGTTTAAGTCATAAACTAGTTTTATTACCTCTCATTTCTCACACATGCTCATAAAGCTAGGTTAACTAGGCTCAAGAACTGATTACGATCTCCATGTAAGAGGTGTTTCATAAACCGTCAACTTAAGAACCTCTAAACCTTAGTCATCTTATCTGACTTGTTGACAAGATCTAATCAGGTAAGCCTTTTGTAACTAGTTTTACAAGATATCAACCTAATTTTACAAAAAGATAGATATGTTTAACCTAAGTGTGCATGCAAGTTATCTTTGTTATAGATTTTAAGAGTCTAATTATTTTTATTAAGTTATCTTTCTTATAGATTTTAAAAGTCTAATTAATTTTATAACACTTATAAAAGAACTAGCTATACTATAAGAAACAAACAACATCAAACAATATATAATCATTATATAAAAAAATAATTAATATAAATTTCAATTTATTTAACTTTTAATTCAGTCACATTTAATTAAGTTAAATAAATTATTAATTAATTTCATTAAATCACATTTAATTAAAATTAATTTAATTAATTAAATAATTATTTAATCACATTAATTAATTTCCATATTAATTAATCAAAATACATACGATATATTATAACACTTATAACATACTTCTCAATTTTAATTTTTTCTTTTTCTTTTTTATTTATTTATATATACACATATATATTAAATATCTCAAAAGGAAAAGAAACAATAGTTTAGATTTTAATAAAATTGAGGGAACTGTATTGATATGAACTTCAACGATTACAATACAAATTTGATGATCTCACTTTTGGAAATAAAATGAAGAAAGTAAGAACAATGCAGAAAACTAAGAACAAAGATGAACAAGACTTCCCCCTCTGTCTTTCCTCTCTCTCAAGGAAACTTGCAGAAACCACTCATAAATTAACTGATTCACCCTTCACTCACTTACCCTCCCTCTCCCTCTATTTATAACAAGTTGTAACCACACTTACACAATAACTACTAGAACTTTCTATCTTATCTAATTACCCTTATACCCCTAACCCTATACTAATATAGGTATCTAACAATATATGAACAGTGCCAGTAAATTTGACAGATAGTCGTGTGTGGTCTAGGAAGGATATATTAAAACCAATGATAGGTTTAATAGATGTGAATAATACCCATGAATAGCAAATGTCAGCAGTTGCTCCAGAATCAATTTCCCAAGAAGGTAAATCAGATATGTATTTAGCAAGTACCTGTTATATGAGATGAAGATAGGGTAGCGGAAGATGAGGCATTAGTGGTTTCTGGTGATTTTGTTTTCACTTTGGCCAAATGGGATTGTAGTGTGGTGAGTAATCCTTGACATTATTCGACATTCATATTTGAGAAGGGATCATTAATTGTAGATGTGGTTGATGTGGTGGTGGGTTCTGTCTTGGAGTTATATCCAAGAGAGAAGCCATGGATTCGGTAACATTTTTTAACAGATAGCCCGGGATATTGTAGTGGGTGCGTAGAGGACAATTTTTCTTCTTTAATGAAAAATTTGAGGGGTAGGAAAGATTTTGATTTTGAGAAGAATTTGAGGGGCAAGAAAGATTTTTATTTTGAGAATAATTTGACGGGCAAGAAAGATTTTTATTTTGTGAAGAATTTTTCACGAACATGGTTGAGTTTCAGAATTTGCAAAGGGATGAGGAGTAGTGGTTTGAGAGAGTGAAGCACGTTGTTCAACTTCTTAGACTACTAGGGAGAATGTTTTTTGTAGTGTAGGTTTTGGTTCCATGAGAAGTAATTAAGTGTAGATTTGTGAGAAAGAATCGTTGAGTCCCTTGAGGAACATCTTTATGTGTTTTGATTGAAAGTGTGCCTGGTGATCCTTAAATCTCCACATGAGCATTGAGAACGATACATGGCAAGTTCGTTTCAGAGAGTCTTGAGTTTGGCAAAGTAGGTGGTGACAAAGTGTTGGTCTTGAGTCAGATTTAATAGTTCTTGGCACATTTGGAAAATTGCGAGGTCTGTTCTTTCTTTGGTATCTCTATTGAAGATTTAACCATATTTCTTAGGTTGAGTCTATAAAACAAATGTTGGTGGTAATTTCTTTTGAAATTGAGTTCAAAATCCAGGTAGTGACAATGTTGTTGTAGATGATCTAGGAACTTCGTAGAGCATCAGTGGGGCAAGGTAGGGTTTTGTCAACGAAGAAGAGTTTGTTTTCTACAGTGTGGCCAAGGATGAATGCTCGATTCCAAGAGGTGTAATTTAATTCAGTTAGGAGATCAAAAATCAAGATTAGGTTTGTGCTATCAGAATGATGTAGTATTGGTTTTCAACATTTTGATGACGGAAGGATGTGTTGGAGTGGTGTTGGTGGTAAAAGATGAGCCTTCGGGAGCACCAAATGAAGAAGATTGAAGAGTGGGATTTGTTTCAGCCATGGTAGTGATTAAGGGAAGATTAATTCTCAACTGATACCATATTAGAGCAAAGAGTAAATAGACCCTTTTTCTTGATTTATAATGATGAATGATGGCATATAACTAGCTACTTGATACAAGAATTTTTGCTTTTTAGTAACTGAATAGCAGCTTCATAACAACATTAAAACGAACAATTGAACTACTACTATAATATATTTCAATTATGTTTTTAGGTCTCTGGACCTTATGGACTTTCTCCAAATCCAACATGACGTGCTCTTTTCATCATATAAAGAATTAGGTATCACAAATGTCCCTGATGTACAATTGTAACTCGTAACTATGTTTACCTTTAGTGATCACTTGATAAACTTACAATGATTGTTTGTCTTCCAGCTCTCTAGAGTAGCTTCTTGTGGCATCATGCTTGCTGATTCTCTGTTCGATGAGTTCTATGGAGAGACTGCATCAAGAGATGCATCTGCTCAGTCTTTGTTAACCACGAAAATTCAACCTTCTTCAAACCCCAGGGTCTGCTTCTTACGTAATGAGATTGAGGGAAAAAATTAATTGATTATGGTTCGAATAGTTCGATGTTGGCCTTCAAAACACACACTTTCATCATATATTGCTCATGGAATCTGAAAATTTGAAGCTAGTACATTATAGTTTCGATATTTTGGGTTGTTGTAATTTGAATGTAGAATATGACAATTTAGTGTTTTTGTCAGTTTGAGTTATATTCCAAAACATTTATTTGGATAATACGTTAACTATATCATTGTTTACATCTTGATCTTTAGAACTAATTCTAAGATGGAAATCAAAGAATTTAAAGTTCACTATCAAGATCTGGTTTATTTCCTTGACTTCACTTACCCTTTCTTTTCTTCACTTGTTTGTCCTCCCACATCTTCTTATTTTAGTTGTAATAATCTTAATAATCTTATAATGTCTCACATGTTTTGCCTCTTTCACTGGCTCTTCACACAAACCTCATGTTTTTCTATTTTGAAGGTGAACCTAATTTTAGAGATTCAAATACTATTATTGATGTTCATGTAAACAGATTTGAGGACTTTTCTTTTACTAATATTGGAATCTTAACTTGCAGAATTGTATTATCATATATCTAAACGAGCTGCAGACATTCAATATTTGTTCATTGGAAAGCCATCTAATCAAACACAAACTAACTTACATTCTCAAATTTATGTTGCTGAATTTCAAACGGGGATTTTCTTTAGAGTAGCAAGACTATTAATATCTCGAGTTTGTCTAATTTTGTTTAGTGTAGCAAGTCTGTTAATATCTCTTTCTTTATATGCAAATTAGGTTTATTAAGTTACCAAAAGTCGGTATTAACTTCAATATCTTGGACTTTATATATGATTGATATAAGGAACTCATTCAGTCGAGTTGGAAGAAGTGTGAATGAAGCAAGCTGAATTTTTAGGTGGTCACATGTGATGGTGATCAATTAGTTGATTTTTTTTTTGGGTTATCTAAACATATATTTATTGGTTTCAGATGAATCAATGATATTTTTTGGGTTAGCTAGACAGATATTTTATTGATATTAAATACAGATGAATCAAAATGTTGATATGGGGTAGAACAATTTGTTCATATGGTAGATTTTTGGGTTGTTGTAAGTAATCATCAACTATTTGTATGGTTAAATGATATATTAAATGATATATGCAATTTGTTAATTAGTTATTTGATGGAAAGTTTGAGCTGATTCAAGAAACTTAAATCGTTCAATTAATATGTGTAGTTTAGCAATTTTGATGGAAACATTAAAGGTTTTACTTATGTGTTGTCTGGGTTGTGCGCCCTTGTTGGATTCCAAACAGGTGCAATATAATTATATAGGTATTTCAAATTCTACAATTTTTCATTTAAAAAAAAAACATCTTGACATGCAAAACATGTCAAGTATTAACGAAGTTGTCAAACAATTAATTTGTATTCACTTTTTTTATCTTATTGTTTTTGTTATGCCCTTGCAACAATTCAGGCTTATTTATGTCTCTTTTCATAGGTTCCTAGATTTTATGGTTAATGGAGTTATAAATACACGTGAAATTATTCAAACTTAAATGAAAATGAAATTATGAATAAAACGTAATTGTAAATAAATGATATTTACTTATTTTTTTATCTTTTTCTCTCGAATTTTATTTTAATATATTTATCTTTTATTATCAAATTAGATTTTATCATATCATGGTTTATTGTCAATCATATTTTCAATAGCCTCACATAGTTTTGAAGTTGCAATTCTTTCGATTACTTACTTGCCAACAACAACTTCACTAGTATAATCAATTATATTTTGTCTCACATGGTTGGAAATTCATCATTGTGGACATTTATAAGTTTCTAATGGCCTTTGTCTTCTAGTCCTTGGCTTTCCTCGCATACACATGTTTTATAGGTGGCCATGTTCTATAGATGGCCAGAAGCATTTAGGACCATATTTGGTGATATTTAATTTTTACTTTTAGATTGTTTATCTACATTATATTTGATGTTTGGTAGGTGCATCAACTACGTGGTATTTGATTTAGTTATAGGATATTTTAGTACCTTTTGAACTATTTAGAAACTTTCTAAGTTGAATTCCTTAACATTGAATATTTTAATCCAAATGAGGGTTGAGGTAGGGTCTTATTGCGTTGGTGACGAGATGTATCACTCGCTGCCTGATGAGCGATCTTGTGGATAGTGGGTCGTTGAAAGGAGTTTGACATCCGTTTATGTAGGTTGTTGAGGTGGTGAAGGTTCATGATGATTTTGAAAAGAGGATGAAGAAGATGAAAATTAAAATGTTTGGGATTGCGATAGGGGATAAAGTGTTTTGGCAGATGATTGAGTGTTTTGGTAGAGGAAAAATTAAGATGTGAGTTGGTTTGATTCGTTTAGGGAAGAGTGTTTGAATTATTGTGTATTTTAAAATTTTAGAATGAATGTACTTGGAAGGTGAGTGTTTTATTAGGTAGGGGCATATTGACAATTTTAATTTGTAGCTGTATTTTTTTTTGTCATATTAACAATAAAAATTTATTTTTGCCATTTATAAAAAGTGAACATTAATATTTGTTATTTATCTGATCAACCATTATCATTTATCGACAAATAATTATATCGTTGGAATTGCTTGACTTTATATTAGTTAAAATATCTTTTAATGGACACGCTTTCTTCATACATATGTGGTATTGTATCGAATTGGTTACCAAACTCAATTGTGGTTTTTAGTTTTCTATTTTTATTTTTTAACATTCTATCTGAGACTAATACTAGATTCTGTCAGCGGATAAAAACCTAAATTTTCAAGTGTTAACTAAAGATGCTTGAAACATAAAATTATAAAAAAATGAGAATTTGAAACTCAATTAAAAATATTATATAAAAAATTCCAAAATCCAATTATCTTAATATAACCCACCTAAATCCAATTACACACACACACAAAAAAAAAAAAAAAACTTCGACACCTTGTTAACCATTCAATTTAATCCAAATTAATTTTAATTTAATCAGATCTTAAATTAAGGTTAATTTACATAAATATAATAAAATCAAAAAATATTTACAGCCTATGTAACAAAAAATTAAATTTCACGAAGCCACTATTATTTTTTCATAAATTTTAGATTTGCTCCTAGTTGGTTTTGAATATTCCGAGACCATTTACTTATTTTTCTTCTTTTTTGTCCTTTATTCTTTCTCCTCATCATATGATTACTTCTCATTTTTCATATTCCCATTTTTCTTGTTCATGGCTTCATTTTTCTCTTCCGTAATTTCTTCCTTCTTCTTCATCTCTCGTCTTCTTTTTTTTTTCTTGGTACAAGATCTATACGATATTGGTATATGATCTAAACGATCGTGTACTAATATCTAAACGATCAGCTGTCTATCCTAATAAATAGATATAGATCAATATCATTTGTACATCGTTTAGATTGGGTACAATGGTACAAGATCGTTTAGGTTGGGTACTGGTACAAGATCATATAGATTTGGTATAAGATCGTTTAGACTTAGTAGAAGATTGTTTAGATTGGGTACAAGATTATTTAGACTAGATACAAAGGTACCAGATCGTATAAACTTGGTACAAGGATATAAGATCGCTTAGACTGGGTGCAAGATCGCTTAGGCTAGGTACAAAATCGTTTTTTCACACGTTTTTTATCAATTAATCGTGAGGGTATTTTTGTTATTTCACGTTATCGAATTATTGACTTTTTCCTTTTTCAAAATAATTCTATATGTTGTAAATATTTTCTCGCTTTATTCTATTTTTTAAAAAACCGCTAAAATTAACTTTATTATTTAAAATAATGGAACATCACATAAAACTTCTAAATATTGTTTTTAATCTTTCTTTATGCACACCTAATCTAAAAATAGGTTATTCGTGGATGGGTTGAGTAACACTACAAGAAAATGCAAGTATCCTGACATCATCACGAACGTTGAAAAGAAAAACGTTGCCAAACAGAGGAAATGCCGACATTGAGGTTACAATGTCGGTATAGATGGGCAAGGCCGACGCGCAAGGTTTTTGGTGTCGGGATATATTGTAATTAAAATTTTATTAAACTCTCCTCGACGCCACCACAGAGCACATCGAGAAAAGTTAGGCATTAAATTTTTATTAATATCTTTCCTCGACGTATAGTACAACGCGTCAAGAAATGTCTCGATAAAGGTTGATGTACTGACTAACTGTGTCGACAAAGGCTAAATAACAGTATAAATATTAAACTTTTGCGGATGTCGGCGTTGACCACATCGGCAAAGGTTTTAGGAAATTAAATTTTTATTATTCTTTTGTTGACGTGTACGTGAATTGACGTCAGGAAAAGGCAAACATTTAATTTTAGGGTTTGATTTTTTCCGACGCCATTAGTCTCCCTATTTGTTTTGTAATTAAAGAACAAATAAGCATTTGCAAAAGAGAAAAGAAAAGAAAGAGAGAGAGAGAAGAAGAAGTCATATATCACTCCTCGTCCGCCACCGTTTGTCGCCGCTCTTCCGTCACCCACCTCTCTGTGCTTCTCCCTCATCCTTCTTCGTTGATTTGCTTGGTATAAGATTTTTCCATTTTTTTGTTTTGAAAATATGAAAATGCATATATGTATATATATATATATATATTGTTTTATGTATGTATTACACAAATGTGTGTATTGATATTATGTGTAGTTTGAAGTTTATTGTATGTATGTGTAATGTACTATGTAATTTTGTATGTGTAATCCATGCAAGAGATGTATGTATGTGTAATATATTATGTATGTTTTTATGTGAAAATGTATGAATTTTTATATGTAAGTGTAAGATTGTATGTGTAAATTTGAGATCGTAAGTTTAATGTTTTTTTAGATTTGAATACGAATTAAATATTGAATTTTATAGTGAATTTAAATTTGAGTTTGAATATGAATTTCTGTTTAATATCAATTCTAATACGAATTTGAATTTAAAGTTGAATGCAAATTTGAATTTTATGGCTATTCTGCAGTTATGGTCGGCTATTTATTTTTGTCAAAAATTAGTTTCTAATCTGTTAGTTACTAGATTCAGAATTCTTTAAGTAACTTTTAATTAAGTGTGTATGAATTGTTAGGTAAGTTAAAAATGTTATTAGATTTAAACTTAAGATTAGATTTAAACTTAATTTTAGTGCAAGATTAAAGATTGAACAATGTAGCTTATTCATGGAGTTAATTGGAGTACGCTCGAGTAAGTTGGACTAAGTTGAAAGGAGAGATATAAAACTAATCAAATATATTTATGTTTTAGGGCTTTTAACGAGATGGCAAAAGTTTGATGAAACTTAGGGATAGATTTTCAGTTGAGTACAGAGAATAAGTTTTCTAATTTTTAGAGGTTACAAAATATCACGTCAATAATTACGGACAAATAAGGTGTCCATGCAAGAGATGTATGAATTCAAATTGAGACTCATTAGAGGGTGTGGAACGACATCTATTAACCACTGAAATAGCCTCTTCATACATAGACTAATTGTATCATGGAGAGCCCGTGAACTTGTATAGAGGTATGCAAAGACTTAATGAAGGAACGAGTAGTAGTAATAATCCTTTTGATGAAGGAACTAGCAGTAATCCATTTTCTGGAAAAAAAAATGTTGGGTATGTTCGATGATTTACAAGTGGGTATTGAACACGTAGAAGAGATGAAGAAAGATTTGGAGAATGAAATTATCGTTTTTCTGTGGAGTAGATTTAAAAAAAGGTAGAACAAATGTGGTATTTCAGGAGTTATTAAACCAAGCAGGTCATGAGCTATACCCCGATTGTTCAGAATTTTCATCCCTGGTTCATTCTACAAAGCCATACATAAGTTTCGTGAGTTGGACCTTGGATACAAGACTATTCATGCCTGTAAGTATGATGATGTATTGTTCTGGAAAGAGTACATGGATTTACAACAGTGTCCAACTTATGGTGAGTCTCGATACATGGTTAGTTCCAACGATAAATCATCAGGGAAAAAATTCCACAAAAAGTATTGTGCTACTTTCTTTGGTGCTGAGATTATAATGCTTGTTTGTATCACAAGAAAACTCAACAGACATGAGATAGCATAAGGATAAACGAATGGAAACATAGCATGTGTTGAGACATCTAGTTGATGCAAAGGGATGAAAGCACCTTGATTATAAATTTCACGATTTTGTAGAGCCACGTAAGGTTCGCTTGGGATTAGCTTGAGATGGATTTAATCCATTTGGTCATATGTGTATCTCGTACAATATGTGACCTGTGGTGTTAATTTCTTACAATTTTTCGCCATGGAAATGCATGAAATAGTCAAACTTCTTTATGTGTATGCTAATTTTGAACCCAAAATCTCCTGAAAGGAAAATTAATGTGCACCTATAAATATTAATTGAGGAATTGAAAAATATATGGACTTTTGGTGTGCGTATGTATGACTATCTTACGAATCAGTGTTTTCAGTTGTATGCAGCCTTATTGTGGACAATTAACGACTTTCCAGCATATAGTGATTTATCTGGGTGGAGTACGAAGGGGTATCAGACATGTCACATCTGCATGGAAGATAGATCATCGTTCGAGATAAGAGAAAAAATAGCTTTCATGGAACATTGGCCTATCTTACAGATAACTACGTTTAGCGTAGAATACCCGCTTGTAAAGTAGATTCATTGGAGTTTTCAAGTATGAGTAAGTATCATGAGTTGAAAGATAGAAAAAGAAAGAGGGCTCTTAACTGGACAAAGAAAAGTTTTTTCTTCGATTTTTCTTACTGGTCGAGACTACTTATTCGTCACAAACTTGATGTAATGCATATTTAAAAAAAAAATTGTGACAACTTGGTTGGTATGTTGTTAAATATGGAAGAAAAAACCAAGGATACCACGAATGCATGGTTGGATCTACAAGATTTAAAAATAAGAAAATATTTACATTTGATAGAAGCCGGTAACCAATTGGTGAAACCACATACGAGCCATACGTTGACCATCAACGAGCGAGTTGAGTTTTGCAAGTTCCTGAAAGCAGTTAAGTTTCCTAATGGATTCGTTTCTAATATTCACGATGTGTGAATGCAAATGTGGGGAAAATATCATGTCTGAAAATGCACGGCTGTCATGTTCTGCTACATCGACTTCTACCATTAGTGTTCGTCCATTCTTATCGAGTAATGTGTACACTGCTATTACTAGATTGTATAATTTTTTTGTGATTTGTGTGCCATGACGATATTAGTAAGTGATTTAGATAGATTGCAAAAAAATATCATAATTATACTGTGCAAACTGGAAAGAGTATTTCCATTGACTTTTTTAGCGTAATGGTATACTTTGTAGTTCACCTACCATACGAGACCAAGGTTGTCGATTCTGTTTCTTACAGTTGGATGTATCCCATTGAAAGAAGTCTCCACACACTAAAACAGTATGTTGTAACAAAGCACTTCCTGAGGGGTCTATTGCAGAAGGCTATATTATGAACGGATCAATTACTTCATTACAAGAATATGGATTTATCGTGACACACAAAATGACGTTGCTTAAACCTGCATCGGTATAAATCAACCTTTACCGACGTTGGGCATGCAACGTCCCCGTACAGACCTTTTGGCGACGCAAAGCTCCTTCACGTTGCAGAATATTTAATAAATAAAATATGATTTTAACTTTTTGCAACATCGCAGATTGGTGATAATTCGCGACGTGGTGCCATCCACGTCGCAAAAATAGTGGCAATTTAAATTTGTAAATTAAACCTACTGCGACTTTGCGATTGGTCATAATCGGCGATGTGGCGCCATCCACGTCGCATAAATAGTGGCGATTTAAATTCATAAATTAAACCTTCTGTGACGTCGCAGATTGGTGATAATCCACGACGTGGTGCCATCCACGTTGCAAAAATAGAACCTTTTGCGACGCCACAAAGCCCCACGTTGCGGATTCATTTTAATCTGCGACGTGGCGCCACCCACGCCAGAAAACATCGGTGATTTAAATTTGTGGGTTAAACTTTTCGCAACGTGTTTGGCACCACTTTGTGGATTAGGAATATATTTTGCGACGTGGCATCACGAATTCTCGATAATCCGCAACGTCGGTGGCACCACGTTGCAGAAAGTTTGTCCCTTGGATATCCGTGCAAACTTTCCGCGACGTGCGTCTGACACACGTCGCGGAAGGTGGAAGAAAATAAATTTGTTTTTCCCACATTTTGCGATGCCGCATCACGGATACCATCATTCTGCGACATTTTCGAAGACGTCGCGGAATGCCCAGCCTATTTAACCCATATTTCATTCGATGATCACCATTCGCAATGATCACCGATCGCAACCTAAAAATTTGGAGAAAGGAGAAATTGAGCCACCGTCCGTGCCGCCGTCGAGAGGTATGTTTATATGTTTATGTGTATGTTTGTATATATTTATGTTTATGTATATGTATGTATGTATGTATGTTTATGTGTATGTATATGTATGTATACATATATGTTTATGTGTATGTATGTATATATATATGTTTATGTTTATGTTTATGTGTATGTATGTGCATATATATGTTTATGTTTTTATGTGTATGAAATTGTATATGTATTTATGTATATGCAATTATATATATATGTTAGGTTATGATTTTTTGTTTTTATGTGTATATTTAATATATATGTATGGATATGTAAACTTTTTTTATTGCAATTACGAAATTAATAAAAATTAGAATACATTATATTGATCAGCAATAGTTTAGGGTTTAGTAAATATGAATTTCAATATTGAATTTGATATTGAAATTGCATTTGAATTCAATTTCAAATGCAATTATTTCGATTTTTAAAGTTATTAATTAACTTAACTAAAATGTGCCCTGTTATAGAACTAATATAACATATTTATTTTTAGGTTTTTTAACAAAATGGACAAGAGTTGGATGAAAATTAGGGATAAGTTTTCTGTTGAGTACAGAGAATGAGTTTTTCAGTTTTTAGAGTTTGCAAAACATCACACAAATAATTATGCAAAAATTAGGTGTTCATGCAAGAAATGTATGAATTCAAACTAGGACTCTTTAGAGGGTATGAGCAGACATCTATTAACCACTGAAATAACCCCATCCTATATCAACTGGGTGTATCATGGAGAGCCATTGACCTTCAATAATGTAGGTATACAAACATTTCATGAAGGAACTAGTAGTAACCCAATAGTTGATGAAGGAACTAGCAGTAACCCAGTTAATGAAGAAAATGAAATGTTGAATATGTTACATGATTTACAAGCTGGTATGGAACAAGTAGAAGAGAGGAAGGAAGATTTAGATTCAGAAGACGACGGAACAAATAATGTATTTAAGGAGTCACTAAATCAAGTAAGTTGTGAGTTATACCTCGGGAGTTCTGAATTTTCGGCTTTAAATTTTTTGGTAAAAATGATGCACGTCAAGGTTCTCAATGGTTGGAGCAACAAGTCTTTTGATATGATGTTAGAGTTAATAAAACGTGTGTTTCCAATGTGCGGTAGTAACATTCCTAGTTTGTTCTATGGGTTTAGGGTACGAGACTATTCATGCTTGTAAGTATGACTGTGTATTGTTTTGGAGGGAGTTCAAGGACTTGCAACATTGTTCGACTTGTGGTGAGTCTCAATATAAGATTAATTCCAACATATCTGAAAATAAAATTCCACAAAAGGTATTGCGTTACTTTCCGTTGGTGCCAAGATTACAACGACTGTTTGTATTGTAAGAAAGTTCGACAGACATGCGATGGCATAAGGATAAACGAGTGGAAATAGAGGATGTGTACCTCGTATAGTATGTGGTCTGTAGTGTTAATTCCATACAATTTGCCACCATGGAAATGCATGTAAGAGTCAAACTTTTTTATGTCATTGCTCATTCCCGATCCTAAATCTCCCAGTAGAGAAATTTATGTGTACCTACAGCCATTACTTGAAGAGTTAAAAAATCTATGGATGTTTGGTGTGCATACATATGATTGTCTGACGGATCAATATTTTTAGTTGTATGCAGCCTTGTTATGGACAATTAACGACTTTTCGGCATATAATGATCTATTTGGTTGGAGTATAAAAGAATATTGGGCATGTCCCATTTGCATGTGGGATAGATCATCGTTCGGAATACTAAAAAAGATAGCATTCATGAGACATTGACGGTATCTTCCAGACAATCATGTTTAGAGTAGAAGTAGACTTCATGATGGAAAGCTAGAGCGTAAATCACCTCCAGTTGTAATGAGCGACCAAGAAATTTTGGAATAACTAGATTCTTTGGAGTTTCCAATAATGAGTAAGCATCCTTCGTTGAAAGATAGAAAAAGAAAAAGAGTTCTTAATTCGACTAAGAAAAGTATTTTTTTTCGATCTTCTTTATTGGCCATGACTACTTATTCGTAACAAACTTGATGTAATGCATATTAAAAAAATGTTTGTGACAATTTGGTCGGTACGTTATTGAATATTGAAGAAAAAATAAAAGATACCACGCATGCCATATTGGATTTACAGGATTTGAAAATAAGAAAAGACCTACATTTGGTAGAAGTGGGTAACCGATTGGTGAAACCACATGCGAGCTATACATTGACTAGCAGTGAGCAAATTGAGTTCTGTAAGTTCTTGAAAGCAGTTAAGCTTCCCGATGGATTCATTTCTAATATTTCACGATGTGTAAATGCAAACGAGAGAAAAATATCCGGTCTCAAAACGCATGACTATCATGTACTGCTACACCGACTTCTTCCAATCGGTGTTAGGACATTCTTACCAAAAAATGTGTACTACAATTACTGAATTGTGCCATTTTTTTCATGATTTGTGCGCTAGGACGATAAAAATAAGTGATTTGGACAGATTGCAGTAAGATATTATAATTAGATTGTGCAAATTGGAAAGAATATTTCCACCAACTTTTTTCAACGTCATGGTACACCTTGCAGTTCAATTGCCATATGAGACAAAGGTTAGTGGTCCAGTTTCTTACAGTTGGATGTATCCCATTGAAAGAAGTCTCCGCACAATAAAACAATATGTTCGTAACAAAGCCGTCCTGAAGGATCTATTGCAGAAGGATATCTAATGAACGAATCAAATATTTTCTATTCCCGCTATTTGAAGGGGATTGAGACCCAATTCACTAGAGGTGATCGAAATGACGATGACATTGAAGAGGATGAGGTGATTGGTGAGTATGAAGTATTCTTTCAGAAAGTACGCTCGTTGGGAGCGTCACGCTCACGAAGTATATCACAAGAAGAGAAACGACTCTTTCATTGGTACATTCTTAGCAATGTAGATGAAATAGCCGAATACAGGAGGTACATATTTATATACGTATTTATGGTTTTATACCTTGTCGACACACTATTTGACAATTTTATAATTTAGGAAACACCTTCTTTTTATACGTCGTCGGGGTAAAAGTTTTTCTGAACTGTTTAAAAGACACCAACGAGCATTTGTTAATTGGTTCAAATCTCAGATACTTCAAGTGAATGACATTGAACATTTATACTTCATACATATTTTATACATATATAAGTAGTTTTATGCTACATTGGATTTCAGGTCATGATAGAAATGCGTAACAATTCAAACATTTCTCAAGATTTATTTTCACTCGCAATGAGACCATTACTTGATGTCCGCTCTTACAGTGGATGCATTATAAATGGCATACGATTTCACACTTTGGAGCGTGATTTCCGATGCACAACACAAAATAGTGGAGTATTGGTAATTAGAGAAGGTAGTGGGGGCAGTGCGAACAATAATTTTTACGGTGTTCTGGATGAAGTGTTGCACGTTCAATACCCATTTAGACGACGTGCTTGGTTATTCAAGTGTCGCTGGTTTGACAGAGACAAAAATAAAAATCATAGAACGCACCTAGAACTAGGCTATAAATCAATAAACACGTCCCGTTTTTGGTTTGCTGAGGTACCTGTGATTCTTGCAACCTAAGCACATCAAGTGTTCTACCTTGAGGATCCGAAAAATGGTACTAGTTGGAAAATTGTTCAAGTGGTGCAAAATAAACGTGTATGGGACGTGCCAGAAGTGGAAGATATCGAGAATGATCAACTTAATGTAATAGAAATTATCGTTACACATCGGGTAGACGAACACGTCATTGAGGATGACACCCTGTATAGGACTGAAGTTGATCCTACGATAGTTGAAAGACCAAATGTTTGTCATGTCGTGCGAAATTTCATTAACAATGACGAAGATGACAAACATTCATCAAATGAAAGCGAGTCGTACGATGATGAATAACAATGTTTGTTTTGACGTATACACATATTTAGTCATTTTTTATACATTAACTTTCCGAGTAATGCGCATGAGGAAGACTACTTCCTTAATCTTGATGTGTTGGATAACGCAGGTGGTTCATCGTCAGTAGGCGACACTTCAGGTTTGTAATAATCCATAAATTTAATTAATATAATTTCTCTGTAGCTCGAGTTATTATGCTTTTAAGTTATGCTTGTTGTATATAATCACAATGTTGTTCTCAGTAGATCTCTTTCGTACGACTTCCACTATGAGGAGAGTACGTCGACATTCTAGAAACATAGATGTCGAGCGATATGTGCAGTAGAATGGGAGAATTCCCATTTGCATCCCCTCTAGAGGGGACAGGCCTGTCTCGGCACACGCACCTCATTTCAGTTGCACGATCGGTGTGCTGACACGAGACAGGTTTCCTATTCAGGTCCTGAAGTGGGCAGATGTACCACCGAAGTTCATCAAGGTCGTCAGGGGCAGCCTAACGGTAACTCTGTATATTCCTAAATAGTTACGTATGTTTTTGTTTTCTTATTTGCTTTACTGACTTGAAATCTATTTCTTTTGTAGCAATTTTTTGTGTTTGATCTTAACAATCCAGCACTTAATCGATTTGTTGAGCATCAGATGCTTACTGTGTGGAAAAAATTCAGGTCAAGCAATCATCGTCTTTTTAAGAAATTTAGTGACCCTGAACAAGCACAAGCAAACCCACCCTCGAGATTGGTCAATTGGGTGGAAGATTGACACTTTCTATGTGACCACTACATCACTCGATAATTTCAGGTAATTATTTATATACTTTTATGTTACAATATTTCATTTTTTTAAAAGTATATAACATTTTCATTGTCTTTTTTGGAATGTAGAAGCAATCAAACATGTGTAAGTGTAACACCCCGAACTTTAAGGTAATGTTTCTATTTTGTTTTGTGTATTATATCAAATTATTTTGGTTTAAAGATTTTAAGTTTTGGGGTGTTGAATTGTTGAAAAGAGTGTGGAATAAGAATTTGAGGTGTAAGTAAGAAATAATAATAAATTATTAATATAATAATTATTTATTATTATTTTATTATTTAAGTAAAAGAAAAAGAAAAAAAAATTCCTTCTCCTTCTTCTTCTCCCGCGCGCCCCCTCCCTACACATCTTCTTCTTCTTTCTGCCCTAACAACAGCCGTCGGCAGCCTCCCTACCTCTATCTTCTCTTCCGTTCGTCGCACTGCCCCCATTGTCGGTCGACGATAAAAACTAGAGCCGTCCCAGCAAGACCCAACGTCGTCCTGCCATTTGTGTCGTCCCCATCTCCATTCGCGAAGCACCGCAGCCGACTACCCAGATTCTACCGCCGCCACCATCTCTCTCCCTTCCTCTCCATTCCGTTCGCTGATGAAGCGTACCTCTATTTGTGAAGCAACCCGATGCTTGTGTCTCCACTCTGCCAAATCTGTGTCGGTCTGAAGCCCAACCCCTCAGTCATTCATCCGGTCTTGTCTGCCGCGTGCCGTCCTCGTCGAAGCCAAAACATTTGGTTTTCACTTGCCGACGAAGTCGTAGCCTTAATCTCCGCCCAGATCTCTCCGTTTTCGTCCACATCGGTCTCCAGTGAAGCTTTTGGCCGAGAATGAGGTAGCCTGTTTTGCTTGTCATCGTTTGAGTTGCCCGATCCCGTCGTTAGATTTGGTAGTTACTGCACTTCTCTTACTGTATTTGGTTGAAGTTATAGAGGAAAATTGGTTAATTGATTTGTTGACTGTTGTTCAATCTAGGTTAAGGGTAGCGCTTGACTGGCTTTGTATCCACAACAATTTTTGCCTTAGTTGGGACTCGATTCGTTAGTATTGGGTAAGGCATGGTTTTCACCGTTTGGTGATTTGATCGAAGAAGCAAACTTGGGAAAAATACTGAGTTTTATCATTTTATTTAGGTTCGTTTTCGTGGGCGTTAGTGCGATTAAAGTGCTTAGAGCAAAGTGAGGTAAGGGGCTTCCTTCTGGACTCAATTGTAGTCTTAAATGTGATGAATTGAAATGTTTTAACTGAAATAAGAAAGGATGATGGTTGTGATTGGTATCTTTGAATGTGTACTTGTTATTTACTTTATGTTATGTCCAACTGAGAAAAATATATATCTATTTATGGATGAATGTGAACTAGCACTTGGGTGCTTTATTGTATCTGACTG
>JBBPDI010030698.1:0-22097 GCA_037974545.1 Cucumis variabilis
CTTGCCTAATATGAGCACAAGATTCTATATAACATTTTCAAATATTACGTATTAATATTATACCAAATCTTACATCTCTTCCAAATTTCTCCAAATTTTATAACTTTTCCCAAATCTTATGTTATCATTCCAACCAAGATTCCAAATATGGATTTGGCATGTAATTGTCTCAATGTCGTGTGACCTACCTATATGTCATTCTTGATTATCTTGAACTACTTCCTTAAATGAAGATAAAAATTCAACAAATCAACCTGAGTTTTTTCAATATGTTTTGCCTCACTCATATGCTTTAATTTATCACTTAAAAGAAAAGTACAACAATAACTTGTAGGTATGATATAGCTAATAACTTTTAAGTCTTCCATTTAATTATACTTTCATATTTTCATGAGTCCCTCTCATTCATATATATATATATATATGATCTTGGTTCATTCAAGTTAGCTCTAAACAAGAGGCATTGCATAAGAAATTGTCCAACATATTTACATCAATTTTTTATTTTGAAAAAATGTATCAAATTCTAAGATAGAAATATTTTCTTGCTTTCTTATTTTCAAGATTGGTTTTTTTAAAAAATAAAATAAAAATCTACCTTTTAATTTTGAGAAATTATTGTAATAACAAAACTACAAAAAAAAATATGTTAATGCAATGATTGGCTAATTTTATTAAAGGCAAAATTTGAGGAACATTCTGGACAATATATATCAACAACAAACAATGGGGCCATTGCATCAACAAAATGCTATTTTCATATATGGAAGAGTGACTTGCAGATTTCATGGAGCATTGACTCTCAAGCATATCTTCAACCTTTATTCTCCTGCAAATAATGTTTATTCTCTCCAAAAATATTTTCTTATAGCTAGCCATATTTATATTGTGTTCTCATTCTCTTTTAGGGTTAGTCGCCTCGTTAGAAAAGTGTGTGCTTGAACATTTTGAGCTTAGGATTTGTCTAAGCCTTAACTTTCATGTATTGATAGTGAAAAAATCCTTGTGCTATCACTGAGACTTTTGGTTTGATAGCCATTGTAGAATTTGGGAAGAGTTTGATATTGATATTGTAGTTTAGGGAAGCCTAAATATAGTGAACCTGAGAGGTCCTAAGCATATTGTATTGAGGGGATCTCATACAAAGCTTGAAGAAGCATATTGTGGAAGTGGGGGCTCAAACTTAGAGGGAGCCTAAGTTGAAACGTTGAAGAGCAAGCTATACATGAAGTTCCATTCGATCAGGCACAGTGTCCCCTAAACGTAGGTGATTTTGCACCGAAATTGGGTTATCAATTTATGTGTCATTATTTTTCTACATGTTTTCGTAACTACCCTATTATATATCAGATATATTTTTGTGACATTGTAGTTGTCATATCGACCTCCGTTTTTTTCAAAATATAACAAAATTTCAAATTTTATCAATGATACATACTTTGATAACTCAAAGAGGCCTATTTTGGGTTATCAAAATATAATAAAATTTTAGTCATGTTTTCGTAAGTAATTTTGCACCAAAATTGAAGAGCATGGCTTGTGGAATGAAAAAAAATCCTCTCTCGACTTCCCTTCCTAAACTGTTTTCTCTTTGCAACTCCAGAAAGGCCTCAATTAAAAAAGTTTGGGACTCAAATTCTAACGATTGGAACCTCCTTCCAAGAAGAGATATGACTGAAAGGGAGTTAGAGTTATGGAACAACATCAAACCTCTCCTTCCAACACCCAATCCGCTCAAAGGAAATGGCATACCTACATGGAAGGTAAATGCAAATAAATGCTTTACAAGTGCCTTAGCAAAAAAGGTGCTCGCTCTTTGAAGATCAACATCACCCCGTTTATCAGGGAAATTTCCAAACCTTTGGAAACCTATGGTCTTTTGCTATCCTAAATATAATAAATGCAAATTTTTCTTATGGACTGTCCTCTATAGGAAAATCAACATAGTGGATGTTATTCAAAAGAAGTTTCCATCTCTATGTCTGAACCCAAATCGATGTGTTCTCTGTTACTCAAACAATGAAGACTTCAATCACCTCCTCTTCAATTGCAAGGTATCAAAATTGCTATGGGACAAGCTCTTGAGATCAATAGGTAGAACTATCAATATTGACAACATGAGCTCTATGAGTACGACTTTAATTAAGCAGATTGAGACAAACAAACAGACATTTGTCATCTATTTTAATGCAATGGCTATTGTCCTTTGGGTTGTGTGGATGGAAAGAAACAATAGAATCTTCAGGGAAAAATCCAATTCTATAATAAATCTGTGGGAGGATGTGTGTAACTTGATCAATATTTGGTCTAATAGTCACACTTCATGTAACCAATACGATTCTAGTGTAATTTCTCTTAGCTTTAAAGCTTTGTTAGATTAGGTTGTTTCAGGCTGCTCTCTGGCCTGTATGCTTGTAACATTTCTCTATTTTAATAGAATATGACATGTCTTTCTAGGCTCCTTCTTAGGTTGCGTGGTCGAGTTTCCTTTTTTTTTCTTTTTTTTGAAAAATAGTTTGAAATAGAAAACAAAAATATAACCCAATAGACTCACATATAAACTAGGGTCAACTTTAGTTTTTTTTTTTAACAAGAATGAAATTTTGAAACTATGACTTATATCATCTTAACTAATTGAGTTATGCTTGAGTTAACCAATCATCCTAACTATATGCTTTGTGTTGCTTGGTTGTGTGTGTGATTTGAGGTTATAATTGAATGTGTTTGAGTGAATATGATGATGTGTGTTGACAGTGGTTATGCAATACAAGTTTTTCTAATCCATTCCAAGTGTAAACTAGACTAGGTTCACTGGTGAGTCCAAGGTCGAACATATGAAAATTTTTGCTACTGAAGTTTGAATTAAATGTTCTCTCTTGGTAAGAACTTGGTGTTGAAAATAATAATGATGTCGATGATGAATGGAACTATGCTAAGCTGCACAAAATGAGATGCGATGGATGAAGTAAAGGTGGCCTAGAACTTTGTCTAATTGATTACAAGTATGTCGTAGGATGAGGTCAAGAGGGACTCAATCTCGTATATATGATTCTAGACATTACTTATGCGTTTGAATACTAATCAAGACAAACAATCTTTTGATGGCACATGCCACAAATGATCCATTTCTGGATGCAAATAATGTACATAATGCGATAGATTTGTTCTTATTTCTAAATTGATTTCAATCTTTGTTTGACTAAGCCTCTATGTCACTTAATCTTTTAATGTGGTAGATGTGGCTTCACTGCACAAACCAAACAAAATAATTACGTTTTATTCATTTCTATGGATTGAATCTACCATTTTTTTCATAGAGAATTTAGTTACTCATGCAACTGAAATATACATAGATGGATAGAAGAATAGTCTGTTTGTATTAATGACGAGACTCATTACAATCTCCAACATCTAATACAAATAGTATGAACAATGTGTATAAATGTAAACAACAAAGACAAAGAATAATAACTACAACTTCCAATTTCTTGGATTACACAGAAGCATCTCTGGTTGACAAAGTTCTGAACTTGATGAAGAAAGGTAATTTGTATGTTTAAGAGGATCTGGACAGCGTGTTTGATTTGTTCTTCGATTTGTTCCTTCTTGAATGTATGTGTAGGCTTCCAATACTCGACGCCCATTACACACATTCCATATTTTTTAACGCCTACTTTTTCACTACGTGTCTCCATGTTTCAGAAGTCATGCAATGCCTTAAGCTTCAACACTTTTTATAATTATGTGATGATCAATGAGATGAGCTTTAACTGTTTTTGGTTTTCTTGTTGTGTGTCGAACTTATTCAACATCTCTTCACCCTATTCTTTAAGAACATGCATTGATGATCCCTTATAATTTGGTGTTGATTTTAATATTTCTTGTTCTAGCAAAATTCTATAAAGAAGAATACCTTGAAGTCATAATATCCAGAAGTCAACGCATTGTAAACATGTAAACGCATTGTAACAAATTATAGAATTTCTAAGCATTTTTTATGCGTTTTCTAATCATTTTCAACTTTTAATTATTTTGAATAAAGAAGTATGTAACTCGTATTTCTACGAGTTATCACTTAGCTATGTTATAGATGACAACTATTTCTTTTATTAAGAATCTATTTAAATTGAATTGGAAAAATATAAATTTAAAAGAACTTATCTTTCTTTTTAACTCTTTTAATAAAAACTGTTTATAAAAGCTATTTTTTATTGATGCCAAAAACTTTACTTTTTTCTTTTCTAAAATGACTTATTTTCAAAATTAAATAGTTCTCTATTATTTTCATTAATATATATATTTTTAATTTATTATTTTTATAATTTTTCTAGTGTACTAGTACTTGATTTATACTTTATCTCAAACATTTTTCTTGTGTGAAATTGGGAAACTTAAGATCATCGTTTATTAATATTTTTTATTTTCTTATTTTCTTTAAAATTCTCTTTTCGCAAATTATTTCTCATACATATTACTTCTAAAACAAATCCACACCAAATTCAATTGATCTTACTTTTTTCTTTTCTTTTTTGAAAGAACAGTTGATCTTACTGGAAACAAGCAAGTGTTAAATTTAATATAGATTTCAAAGTTTATAAGAAATTATACACAACCAATTTGTCTGTTTGGGGAGCCAAACCTTTTATAAAGTTGGTACCTAGAAAATTCTTTGGGGAAAATAAACAATATAATAAAATGAAGTGTGCAGTTCAATATTGATAAAAAAAAGCAAATTGGTGGAAATCTTAGTTGGCTTTTCGTCGGTGGAGTCATACATATAGGATAAATTGTTCCATTTGGTGTGGATGACTAAGTGCTCGTGTTATCTTAAAAAAGAAGCCTATATTAATTAAACCCCAGGATACATGTATATATACTATTAATATAAAGTGAAAATATATATGAAACTGATTTTGAATGACGTATACAATTAGACTAGTATATGTTAATTAAATTAAGTTTCGTAATTTATTTAAGGTTGAAGGTTTAATCCATAATCTATTAGATGGACACAAGAATTCTATTAATTAATAATTGACCGTTGTTAGAATATAGTGATGTAACATTTAATATTAGAAATTTTCTTTTATCTTTCTAATATATCGGGATATGAATATTTTCTTAAGATAACAACTTTTTATGTTTGAGATTCTTAATTAAGTCGTTTTTTTTATTGTATTTTCTTGAAAAATCATAAACTTTGATATAGCCTTGTGTATATTATAAAGATTGTGTAATGCTTTTGATTTTTTTCAATATATGCTGCTTGAAGTTATTGTATATTTAGGAAATATTGTACTAAAAAAGTACTATGTATTTTCATTTTCTCCAAGTGAATTTATCAAATTGTTGTTTATTTTCTATTTCTCATAATTTTTGGAATTATTTAAGTCTAATGTGCCCTACTTGTATGTGTTGTTTTAGGAAGTATTGTTTGTCATAACGAATCGGTGTTGAGAGTTACTCCTCACTTGGTCTAAAGACTTTGTGAGTCTCATGACAAAAACAAAACATAATTTCATGTCTTATAAACTCATTATATTTTGTCCACATTCCACTTCATATCTTAAAACTTCACAATTTCAATAAATAAATGAAGATATCAAATCCAAAAGAAAATCATGTTAATTAATTGACATTTGTTGCTTTACTATCTTCACTATAAATTTGGATCTTGACACGTTCTTTTAAAAATTTATTCAATGAACTTAATCTTTTTTTCCAACGGATAAGTCCTTAACCCTAACTTTGATCTTTAAAATCGTGTTGATCAAACGATTAATATATTTTTTTTTTCAATAAATGTTATTATTAGTATATCAGTTTAGTAAAAAAAAGTAAAATAATGTACTAAATATGATCAATATAAATATAAAAGAAAAAAATATCAACAATTTCCAACTGACCTTTAATACATGTTTTACCTAAGTCTTCTAATTTGTATTTATTCTTGATATTTATTAGCTATAATTGACCAAATGAGTCAATGATGACATGCCATTGAAAAATTTTAGGTTTTTTTTTTTAAAGAAAGGAACATCTTGATCCCATGCTTAGCTTTGAAGTTTGTAAACTTTTCTCCATTCTTTAATATTTCTAACGTTAATTCTCATACTTTTGTAAATATTAAATGTTAGTTTTTTTTTTTTTTTACCAAAATTGATTAAATAACAATATCAATTTTCCTGTAAAGAAAATACGTGAAAATATTTTTACAATTTATAGTAAATTAGTTAGAGATAAAAAAAAACAGTTATTAAAAAATTTAATATTAAACTAGACATAAAGATTAAATTTAAGATTGATTAAAGGTATATCACGACCAACTTGAAAGAAAAGAATGACTTTTTAACCTAAATTTGACCTGCAAGTAACCTATTTTTGAATCTCACATATACAGCTATATATATTTTGGATTATTATAATCGGTGATAATTTTAAGAATAATAATTAAATATATAGCAATATTTAAAAAATTATAAATATAACAAAATCTATCGATGATAAATTTTTATCATTGATAGACTCTAATGGTCTATCGGTGAAATGATCTATCAATAATAGACCTCTATCGTTGATAGATTTTACTATATTTGTATATCTTTTGAAATGTTGCTATAATTTTAATTATTTTGAATCTTATTGTTCTATTTACAATATCTCATATATTTTTTTATAAAATTCGAGTGATTTGGAATAAATAAAGTCCAAACCAATGAATGAAGGCCATACAAATTGGTAAAGGAGAAGGTTTACCATTACATTTGTCAACCTCAATATTATGTCCGCTGACTTTTAATTTGTTATTTTAATTTGTTGACTTAACAAGATGAGATGTGTCCCATTAGACAGTCACTACAATTTATCCATCACATCAAACCCAAAATTTACACTCCAACAATTATGACTTTCTTAATAAGTGCTTTCTGACATAATTGCATTTTAAACTCAATTAATTAAACTCAATATATATATATATATATATATATATATATATGTCAAACACATTTGTAATACCTTTCCTTATATCACATAGACACATCTTTCCCTTTTGTATTTATTTTTAAATACAATTAATAAAGTTAAACTTTAAACTTTCAATCTGCACTAAATATATGTTTATCATTTAATCGGTGACACTTGAATTTTCTTGTTGGAGAAAGCTTGTTAGCCAACTTTTCATGACAACTTTAGATATAGGATCATTTTAAATTAAAAATATATAAAAAAAGTTATATGATAATAAAAATTAATAGCACATATGAACTTGAATATAGTTCATTCATAAAAGTTTAGAAAAATCTAATTCATATACGATTCAATACATAAGTGGAACAATATATTATGTCTAATTATTTACAATTCGAATATTTTTCTTATAGATAAAATTATTGAACATAGATGAACCGATAAAGATATATATATGGTGAAGTAAAAGAAAGAGGTTAGAGGTTTGAATGATCTATATTTTAAATGATAAATCAATAAATATTTAAAAATAAGAAGGAGAGAGAGAGGACCGACCCACTAGAAAGACATGAATATGTGTCCCACGAGACGTGTTTCACTCGACCAAGTTTTCTAGGTTGACTTTTAAAAGAAAGGAATATAATATGGGGAGAAAGACAGCAAGTACACGTTATTACATTGCAAATATACTTTTACATAACACAAACCACATGTTTTTCAAAAATGTTATAACCATTTTTTGCTTAGTTTCATTTACATTGAAATAAATAAATAAAAAAAAAAACTTTGCATAAAGATATGCTTTTTGCTTTTTTTACCCTTGTATAATTTTTGTGTATTGTACGTATTTAACAAAGGCAACAAGACAACAATACTTTGACACACAAAATTATAAAAAGATCAATTAAATATACAAATAATCATCATTAGAATCATTGTTTTCATTAGTAAACAATGATCAATTAGTTTACGATTCAATATAGTGTTAGAGTTTAGTGAAGGATAATAGAAAAAGTAGTTTAAAGGTGGGGAGAAAGATAATGTAAAAATAAAATATTTATTTAGCGATAGAGAAAAAATAAAAAAAATAAGATATCATAGTAAGACACATATAATAATCTATCTTTGGTTTATTATAGTTTATCATAAATAAATTATGATATTTTGTTAATACTTTGAAAATATTTTTATTTATTTTGCTATATTTAAAAATAAACTATTTGTAAATATAGAAAAATGTGTTGGATCAAGCATACAAATTTATGATCAATAGGAGTCTATCATTGATATTATAAAAGATCGAAATTAATATAGGTCTATTATTAATAGAAGTTGATAAACATTTACCAGTGTTGATTAATTTTTTTCATTTTTACTATTTCTGTAAATAATTCTTTTTTTTTTATCAGTAAAAATTTCTTTGTTCCTTGAGGAGATTAGAAGATAAAAAAACTGATTTAAACAAAGAAAAAAAAACATTTACCAATATGATGTGTCAATGCCAGAAAATAGGAACTTTTTTTAAAGATTTTATTTAAATTAACTGGTGAAATATTTCTCACTTAATAACTCCACCATCTTTTGTATTTTAGGATGAGTAAGTGAATTTGTGTGTAAAAAAACTATGATTGCATTTGATAAAAATACATCAAAATCACTAAAAATTGAAAATGGAGAACATATATTAAAAAAATAAGCCAGAGATGAAATTTCTTCTAGACCTAGAAGAGATACCTGAAACATAAAAATTAAACTATTTTTAAATAATAATAAAAAGAAAAGAAATTACTACTAACAAAATAAAAAGAAATACATGAATATATAGTACAACAAAATTTTCTACAACAAAAAAATGAAAGTAAAAAATTTATGAGAGCATATTAACAAAATTTAAGCAAAAAAGAAAAAAAGAAAAGAAAAGAGAAGAAAAGGGAGATGAGATACCTTGTGAAAAACGAGAGCTAGGTTGAATTAAGTCATTTATATAAAAAAGATTAAATTTCAAATCATATCTATATATTGTGGCGATGTTTCTTTGTTAGGATTAGTCACATTGTATGTTTTCCTCTGAGGAGTGAATTATCTTCATGAAGTTGTTCTTTTTCTTGGCGTTGTAGCTACTTGGTTATTCTTGTGGTCAGAACTTGTAGCTCAGCCCATGGTAAACTAGACCAAGTTATTAGATAATTAATATTGGATTGTTGAAAAGTCGAATGTACTTATAAGGGGACCGAAGTTTCATTAAATTTTCTTTTTTCAATTTTACTAGAGAGGAGTTGAAGAGTGCTCATTCTTCGGTGAGCGTAAGTAAGCTGAGTCTGAGGACAATCTCAAATTCTTGTCAAATAGAGCATTCATGGAGGGTGAAAGTATCTCAAACTTAATGTGAGTTTAAGTCAAAATCAAGAGATGACTATCATTTTGTAAGTCACTTTGGAAGAATTTCATTAGAGCTAAAGATTGTGTTGTATGTTGTAAAAATATTTCAATCATGACGACATATTTGCTCCGAACATGAATGACTTAACATTGAATTAAGTTACTACTCTACTTTGTTATTCATGTTGTTATTCTATAATAAAAAGATTCTTAAATAGTAATTAAAAAATTTTAAAAAATCTACACTAAGCCATTGAATTAAATTTAATATTTATTAAAAATAGAAGGATTAAAATTATTCATCACAAAGTATATGAGAATCTAAATCATATATTTCAGTTTAATAATATCTATAGAAAAAACTACTTTGAATATATTTCACAATTTTATAAAAGAAAATAAAGTGAATCAATCGAGACTATTTTAGATTAATCAAAAAAAACAAACCAATAGATTATTTTAAAATATATTGTAATAAAATTATTTATAAGTTTAAAAAAATTTGAATCAAATGACAAAAATATTTAGAAAAAAATAACTCATAACACCAATCTTTTTGTATGTTGCAAGTATGACAAAATTAGTGATATCAGACGATTATCAGATGGTAATTATAGGGCTATCAAAGGATCATGATCACTTTTAAATATACTATTTTTGTAAATTTAGAAAATGTTGTGACATGAGCTCTATTATCATAAATTTGTTTGTTATTTTTGCAAAAGCTCCTAAGTTTAAATAAGGAGAAAAAACAATTTGGTTTGGTTTGATTTGATGGTCAAACAAAATCGTATCAATTATTGGATCAAACAAAATCAAATTGAACTATATTCATGCAGTTTGATTTAGTTTCAAATTCGATTTTGGTATTTTTAAAAAGTTAAAAAATAATTCGATTTAGTTTTAAATTACGTGCTGTTCTATAAATTAAAAGTAGTTTAGTTTTTTACATTGGTTTTATATTTTTAATATATAAATATAAAAATAAATATGTAGTAGTTAAACATGTTACGTTTTGTTAATTCGATTTTAAATTTCTTTAAATCAGATTAAATTAATTTTTTGGTTTGATTGAATTTTCTGTTTGATTCTAAGAAATGTTTTGGTTTTTGCAGTTTAAATTAAAATAAATATACTAGAATGAAATAAAATTATAACATGAAGACTAATGTAAATTGTTGTTTTAACTTACAATAGATAGCTTGTTAAGTTTTTCCCCTGCTTTAAAATTTACAGCTGCTATCTTTTACAATAATAGAAAACACTTTCTTTTCCTCTCAAAAGTTATGTGGGATTATGAAGGATGAATCTAAGCACACAAATTATTTCTACTTTTATCACTAGCTTACCCTAAAACTTTTGTTAAAGATATTTTTCATTGAAAAACTTAATATTTTATAAGAATTTTTAAGAAAAAGAAAACTATTTACTTTCATAAAAATACAATAAAAAAATTGTTAGAATTGATTTTTCTTATTTTCTATTAAATGTGGACCATTTCCTTATTTTATAATGATAATAGAATAAGATTTATTTTATTATTATTATTTTGTTTGAAAGAGCATATCTTATATTTTATTAATTTGTTTAGGACCCTTCTTTTGGAAGTCACATGGTTACACCTTAAACATGTTTTTGGTAATATATATATAAATCCTTCTAACCCAGTCTTCACTCACTCACTTTGGTGCACCCCTCTTTGTCTCCTCTCTTCGTATGGTATATTGCCACTACGTTTTGTCTATAATTTGTTCTTTACAATATATATATATTAACAATTCCTTTGGGATTTTGTCATTTTGTGAACCTCATCCTTAGGACATTATGACATCACTCTCTCTCATTATTACATGCTGCTTTATAAATTTTGTAGAAGAATCCAACCCTTCCTTTTTTTTTTTTTTTCTTGCCCTACTTTCTCGTCTCTTCTTTTAGTAACTTCAAAGTTTGCTTACGCTTTCTTTTCCTCCTTAATTATGTTTCTCAAAGTCAACTTTATTTTATACCCCTCGTCCTTCAGACCTCTATTTTCTATTTCTCCAAATTGAATATGTACCGTCATGTTATTCAATAATTCAATAATTATATCAATAATTATATTGATATGACATTTCATTTTAAGTAGAAATTAAAGTGGATTCAATTTCTCATCTTTTTGATTGCTGTACTGTTCAAAAAATAAATTAGTAAAAATGTATATAATGTGATCGTAATTCTAATATATTTCCAAGGCTCTCTAACTTAATTGGCTTTTGAGTTACATTAAATGATCGTATTTAAATGATATACCTTCCGTTGATAGAAAAATAGTTGAGAAATTAAAATAAAGTAATAAAATTGAAAACACAAAAATGAATATGAAAAACTATGAACCAACAAATTTCTACTATTTAAAAAATTATTTAATCTTCGACCTGATCAATTATATAAAAAAATACACACTTTTTGTACTCTCCTCAAATCATTTTTCTACTCCCAATCTAGAGCATATAAACAATAAATTTAACTGATGTTAACATAATTTTTAAAGTATTTCTAATTGAAACGATTTAAAACTATATATTCTGATCAAAGATTATTTTTCTTAATTATTTTAGAAAAGAATACTTGATGGGTCAGCAAATGTACCCAAGCATCTCTACCAAGTGGACACCCTCTTAATGCCCTCATTATCTCCAGAAATATATTCAATAAAACATAGGAGAATGCATAGTTTAAGACAGATATAAGTAGGCTAGAGATAAGCCAAAATGTAAAAGCACTCAAAACTAACACAAATCACTGATATCTAAAGCAATTGTAGAAGCTGAATAATTTTTTAAGAGCTTCTGTTTGGTAGAACAAGAACCAGCGAGGTTGCAAATATTCTCCCCAAAGATTAAAAGATGAGGCTTGACTATTATTGAAGAGTGTTGTTTCTATCCAACTAAGTTGTCCAACTGATGGCTATCAGAAGGTTAAAGAGAATCAAACCCTTTTGCGAATTAGCATTTATATTGTAGATGTAATTGCATAAAGCTACGAGGTTGTCAACATTGTTTGTCCATCGTGTGAGATCCTTTGTTTTGCTCCAAAAAAATTTGACAAAAGAGCAATGGAGGAAGATTGTATTATTATTATTATAACTAATATTATTTATGTAACTTTTATCAAAAGCTCTCACCATTTTGATAGCATAGATCATATATAATATTCAACAATCAATTGGAATTTTATTTATATAAATTAAATATCAATAGATAAGTCACTTTTTTGTGAACAAATAATTCCATGTTTAATAAATTAAATTTTGCGAGTTATATTACATTTTATATTAAGAAATGAGATTTTTGCAAAAATAGTAAAAAAATTTATAATAATAGAGCCCATGTAACAACATTTTCTAAATTTGCAAAAGTAGCAAATTTAAAAGTGATGACCCTCTGATAGACCTATAATTACCGTCTGATAGCCCTATGATTATCGGTTGATAGCCGTCTGATATCACTAATTTTTTCATATTCGCAATATGCAAAAAATTGGTGCCATGAGCTGTTTTTTTTCTAAATGCTATTGTCATTTGATGCAATCCCTTGAGAAAACACACAATTAATTATAATAGAACCTAATGTTGTAACTTGAGTTAATAACTAGAGATACAACTGGAAGAACACGTAAGGTAGTAAATCATAAAAACACAGAACTTTGGTCACCCAGTTCGATGACTATGCACCTACGTCCGGGAGTTCTTAGACCCAGATAAGAGAATATATTACTTATCATATAATTGATCATTACAATGTTATGACTCAGGGGACAACACATTACTCATATTTACTGTGTTGACCATTGACTAACTTAATAATCTGAATCGTGCTAAACATAAGAAACATGTATCATTATGGGGACAACACATAACTTAATAACATTATGGGAAGCACTCCCTCTTAATCAATAAACATGAGCAATCCTAGCATCAATGTCTTTGATAGCTGTGTAATCTCTTATGCTTCAAATGTTTTGTTGATACTCAAAAGTTCTTCAAAAGACGCATCAAAGCTCTTATCTTGATCACCAGTATATTCGTCCAAGGCCAAAAGCAGAACAATCACCTCTCTCCTTCTTTCTTGTTCCACCTTATACACGAATTAGAATATTCAACAATATTTACTTAAATGATATCCAAAAAATCCAACAAAATAGGAATATCACAACCAATCACAGATAACCATAAATAAATAATCTTTTAAATATAGGTAATGGGACCACTTTGCAACAAACTCCTCCTTGGGACAAGCTTCCTTTATCTGACCAGACAAGCAACTGCAAACCATGAAATTCAGAAACCATAGCCAAAGCAAACTAGAAGTAATATAGAAGAAACAGACACTCACAGCAAAAAATAATAACAGATCCCACATCGTAAATTTGGAGAGCCAAACACATCATACAAAACCACAATCACCAAACCTAGAAGGAAAAAGGCAGCAATCCACACCACACAAGATCATAAACTAACAATATCAAATATTTATATACCAATTCCAACAAAAACAACGAAACCGTAAGAGCAATCTGATTGTCATGGAAAGATAAAATGAAGAAACAATAATTGAACATATCAAAGATGAAACAAACCAACAGCATCACCAAATAACAACAAGACCAAAATATCTCCCCTTTGGCTGTCTGACAAATATCATGAGGAAGAGGGATTCGAGGTAGATGCAGAGGCAGAAGAGACAAGCCGCCATAGCTCTTGAAGAAAAGCATCAACAATAAATTTTGACTGGAAAGCTTGTGAACAGA
This sequence comes from Cucumis variabilis, assembly GCA_037974545.1. NCBI lineage: Eukaryota > Viridiplantae > Streptophyta > Magnoliopsida > Cucurbitales > Cucurbitaceae > Cucumis > Cucumis variabilis. The sequence continues at coordinate 14,137 of JBBPDI010030698.1, forward strand.
TTGCCCCAAACAGCGAGATTCTTCAGATAACACTTGAACAAGCCATGAAACTATAGCAGAAGGAACAGGCAAACCACCAGATAGAATAGACTGATCAATAGAGGAACTCCCAGACACGTCAGAGGTAGGACAGAATTTGAAAGAAAGATCAAGAGCATTTGTACCGTGAAACAACTGAAGGCTTAGAGACAACGTTTTAGAAGGAGGCCCAACAACATGAATAGAAGAGAGGAGCTTTGGATGTTATGCCAACAAAAATGCAAATAGGAGACGCAAAAAATAGATAAGTGTATTCACCCAAAGGAATCTACATGCCGCAAGAGGTGGTGAAACAGAAATTCCCCAACATTAATTTGAGTCTTAGTACCTACCAAGTAAATGAAGTAACCAAGGATAGTGGAGATGGTAAATGCATTTATACACGGAATCCAATTAGCAGTCCCAATTTTATGCAAGATAGCATACTTTACACTAAGGAAGACAACAGAAATTTGACAATCAGCAAGCCAAGAACGAACATTATCACCCAAAAACTCCAAAGCTAATTACTCATTAGTGGGATTATTGATCACTAAGTTCTCAAGAACGGACAAACCCCAAAACTTAATAATTAAGAAGGGAAAAACATGGCAACAAACACCCCAAATATGCACCCTATGAAAGTCTGCAGCACTAGGATCAGTAAAATCTCCAGGAAGGTTAATAATTAGTAAAAAAGTCCCACATTTGTAACAGTTTTGATCAAACTTGTAGCCTTAATAAGATCAATCACCGACGTGCATGACTGATTTTGATCTGAAAGAAGCATCTCATTGGTAATACGCCACTGGTGACAACAAACTTCCATTTATGGACACTATCCTCAGAATAAAAAGAGATGCCATCCAGAGGAACTGAAGACACATTTGGAGGCAGTTTACGACGGTCTGATTTAGTGGTAACAACACGCTGACCACCAAGAGGAAGAGGACGAGAAAGGGAAGGGCCAGAAGACTTTGGCTGTATGTTAACAAGAGGAACCTTAAAAGAGGAAGCAATGTTGATAGAAGGATCAACCTGAGAATGAACAGGAGGATCAACCCAAGAAGCAACTTGGGGATTAATATGAGGAGGAACAGAAGAAACAACTCGAGGAGGATCCACAAATGAACCATTGGGTTAAACAACGGAAGAAGAATGAAAAGGGACACCCAGATTAACCTCAGGATCTTGTGACTCAAAGATGGACTAGGAGGGACTCGGAGAACTGTATGGAAAACAACTCGGGATGGAGAAGTGTGACTAGAAAGACAAGAACGACCCAAAAAATTTGGCAAAACAACAATTTTGGCATAATCACCCTCATGAGAGGACGAGTATAAGAGTTGGCTTGAACAGTGTCTATAAATACCCGAGAACAAGGAGTAGAAGAAGAAGAAGTAGGTTTAGGTATCCGAAAAAAAGGAACAAGTGGCGGCAACTCAGAAAACGAAGTGTGAGCAAAATCCATAGACTAAGACGGAGTTGATGCAGTTGAAGTAAGAGCATTATTAGAGAAATGCGGCGAGATATGGTTGTCAAGCTCAGAGATGCAACAAAGTCGTTTATAGGTAAAATCTTTATTCTATGACCATAAATAGAAGGAACCGAGGAGAAAACCAAAAAAGCCATGGAAGAAGGCAGATAGTCACGACGATGTGTAGAAATCATACTAAAATAGAGAAGAAAAAGATTAGCAAACATAGAGGAAAGATACATCCAAGGAAGAAATGATCGGAGAAGGACATCAAGAATGAAGTAAAATCCCAACTTGCCTTGAGGATATGAAAATTTAAATATTTGCCTTGAGGATCAGGAAACCAAACTTACCTTTTAAAAAACAAAATAAAATAAAAGCTCACACAAAAGATAACAGGCCCAAACCATAATTGCTACGCAGGACATTGACATATCCCAAGCCTAACTCACAAATTTTCAAACACAATAGCTTCTAAAGGCTTTAGTTAGAATATCAGCTAGCTAGGCAGAGGTCTTCACATGCTCCAACTGAATCACCTGACTTTCAACAAGTTCACAGATGAAATGATAACAAATATCTATATGTTTAGTGCGACTATGTTGAATAGGATTCCGAGAGAGACTAATAGAACTTATGTTATCATAGTATAAAATCATAGAAGATTGAGAAATACCATACTCTGAAAGCATTTGCTTCATCCACAACAACTTAGTACACTTGCTTCCATCTGCAATGTACTCAACTTCGACAGTAGACATGGATACACTGTGTTGCTTTTTGTTGAACCATGCAGTCAAATTATTGCCCAAAAAGAAACAAACACCCGAGGTGCTCTTCCGATCATCAGTACAACCTACCTAGTCAGCGTCATAGAAACCAACAAGAAAGGAAGATGTATCAAAGGTGTACCATAATCCATAATCAATAATTTCGAGAACATATTTCAAAATGCATTTGGCCAAGTGAAGATGAGAGACACGAGGTGAAGCTTGGTATCCTGCACACAAACCGACTGCAAATGCAATGTCGGGATGACTTGCAGATAGTAAATTTCCAATAATGTTGTGATAGAGACTTTCATCCGTACGTTCAACAGAGTCATCCTTGTAGAGTTTCACATGAATAACTATAAGAGTTCGTTTTGGCTTAGCTTTATCCAACCACATCTTAGTAAAGATAGCTCGTGCATACTTCGTTTGAGACAAGAAGATGCAGGATTAAAATTGTTGTATTTGAAAGTCGAGAAAGAATTGTAGTTCACCTACCATGCTCATCTTGAATTCAGCCTTCATCTGTTCAACAAATACAGACATAGAACCAGAAGAGGAACCATAAAAAATAATATCATCAACATAAATTTATGCAATCAAAAAATTAGAATCTGTACATTTGTTGAACATAGTTTTGCCTGCTGCACCACAACTGTAACCTTGCGAGATAAATATTCAAAAAATAATTCATACCAAGCTCTAAGTGCTTGTTTAAGACCATATAGCACTTTACATAACTTATATACATACTCAGAACAAAAAGGATTGATGGACCTTTTTGTCTGAGAGACATAGACTTCTTCGGACAAAAACACATTTAGAAATGCACTTTTGACGTTCATATGGAAGAGTTTAATCCATTGAATACAAGCACAACTTAGTAACAGCTGAATAGCTTCTAGAAAAGCAATCGGAACAAATGTTTTGCCATAATCAATATCCTCAATCTGTGCATACCCTTGGGCCACCATCCATGCTTTATTGTGAATGACAACACCATTTTCATCATTCTTATTCTTGAATATCAACTTGGTGCCAATGATATTTGCATGTGTTGGACGAGGAACCAATTCCCAAATAGTCTATTATTTAAGCTGATGTAGCTTATCTTGCATTACCAAAATCAATTTCTCATCGCTTAACGCTTCATTAACTGACGTGGGCTCAATCTGAGATGTGTAACAAACATTTGCTATCATTTTAGCATAGTCCTATCTCTCTTTCTTACTAGTCGTAATTCCATTACTAACATCACCAATAATACTACTGGAGGGATGATTTTTTACAACATGGGACAAAGGAGCAAAGGATTTAGCAGCCCCGAAAAGTATAATGTTATCAAGTCTAGAAGTATTAGAAAGTGAATGTGTGAGAGAGGAGATAGTAACCTCGTTGCTGCAGTTACTAACTGAAGGATGGATGGGAGGAACCTCAAAGATAACAGGATGACATTCGTTTTAGGTAGTAATTAGGGATGATTTAAGGGAACTGACAGGTGAGTCCCTGTCAGTCTCTGTAACAGGTGTGATATGAAATGGAAAAATCTCATCATCATCAACTGGTCGTCTGTGACTATTATAATCATGGACGATCACATTAATAGACTACATGACATAACAGGTTCTTTCATTGTACACTCTAAATGTCCTTTTGTTGGTGGAGTAACCAAGAAAATTTCACTATCAGATTTTGAGTCTCATTTACGACAAGGACATTTATCCCTAAAATTTGACAAAGACTCTTAAATACATGGAAATAATTTACATTTGGTTTTCATCCTTTCCAAATCTCATAATTTGTCATGGAGGTACCTGGACGGAGAGAAATCCAATTGTGGATGTGACACAAAGTATGTAATGCCTCAACCCAAAAGTATAAAGGTAGATCTTTAGCATGAAGCATTGGACAGGCCATTTCCTATATCGTTCTATTCTTTCGTTCAATAACCCCATTTTCCTGAGGGGTCAAGGGAGTAGATAACTCATGAAAAATTCCTTCGATAGCACAGAATTCATGAAATGCACTATTTTCAAATTCCCACCCACGATCATTATGTATGCAAATAATACCCTTGTTTTGCTCACGCTACACTTGGAGACATAACATGCGACAGACTTTAAAAGTTTCTGACTTTTCTTGAAGAAATTGAACCCATGAATATCTTGAGTAGACATCGACACATACAAAGACATAACGTTTTCCACCAAGACTCTCATTCTACATAGGCCCCATCAGGTCCAACTGCAGAAATTCTAGAATTTAAGATGTTACACATTTTCCAGTAATAGAATGTGAGGACTTCACCTGTTTTCTTGCAAGACATTTGTTACAAAATTCATGAGAATCTTGTTTGAGAATAGGAATACCTAGAACTACTTCAGCTCCAATAGTCTTACAAATTGTTGACATACTAATATGATTAAGACGTATGTGCCATAAGCTTAGTTCATCAGTTTTTGTCAGATTATACATAACCTTCTCAAAATCCTAGTGATAGCAGTTATCTGAGAGACAAGTTCTACTTAAACTAACTTTATTTTGATCATTGAATACTCTACATCTTTCCTTACTGAATGAAACTGAAAATCCCTTATCACACAACTAAGTGACACTAATCAGATTTGTAGACAATCCTTTTACCAATTGTACATCTTTAAGATCTGGAAGACCTGGTTAGTTAATGGATCCTTTTCTAAGGATTTTTCCAATAACACCATCCCCAAACATAACATGTCCAGAAGTACACTCCTTAAGATCAGAAAAGAAAGCAGAGTTACCATCATATGTCGATAGCATCCACTGTCAAAGTATCAATCCATAGTTATGGAACCTTGAACAGATGTAGGTGTAACATGACATTTAATTGAATCATTAGACATTTTAGGTTTCCAAATAACATTAATGCTTTTCCTATATGGTGAATTTTGTGTAAACATATCATTTGAGGGAAAACCATATAGTTGATAAAAAAAAAGGTCAAATGTGACCTGATCGTCCGCGAAAATGACAGACTCATCTCTTCTTGATACTCTGCTTGGCACTTTTGTTATATGACTAATGATCGATTGTATCTGATGCTCTAACAAAAACAGTTTTGAAAGTGCTCGAAGAAGTTCCACCGAAATAACCTAAACCCATTTTGTGAAGTCTTGTGCTACCCTCATTCAGCAGTTGGTCAAGACTTTAAGTTCCAAATGTGAGCATTTTGACATTCTTAAGAAAGAGAATCAAATTCAAGATGGGCTTCCTACAACTCAGCTTTCAGCATTGCAATAGATGACAAATATCTATGATTTTCTCCCACCAGTCTTTGAATTCTTTTACACTTGTGCCAATAATAGTTTCTCTTCTTCTCGACTCTTAATCCAATCCTTACTGACTTGGATTGTATCATCAACACCTTTCTGATTGTTGCTTATATCAATTTTTGAATTTTCATCTATAGCAATATTGATGAAGGCTCGACCAAACTCCTCAAATTTACTGTTCGATGAAGCTTCATCATTTGATATAGTAACTGTCAATACTTTCTTTTTTCGTTTTAGGAACATCGCACATTCAACCTAAACATGTCCAAAACCATTGCATTCCTGACACATAATATTTCAATCTTCCCTATCAATTCTTTCATTTTCGTTATGTCGGTAGGAGTTAATACTTGATCCAAATGAGTTTTGAGAACGTGATGAACTAGAGGTTGAATCTCAATTATTTTGATTTTTGTTACTTCCCACATGCTTAAAAAATAACTCCCAAGCTTTGTCATTTGCTTAGTCAACAAAGCAATTGATTTTGCTAATGATTCTTCACTAACAAGATCTTTTGAGGTAGGAGACCCAACATCCTTTATGGCAAAAAAGGAAACTCCTGATTTCTTCTTGGTGTCTTCTTCTCTCAATACTAGTTCGAACATTTTCAGTGATCCAAACAATTTGTCGACTTTCATTTTGGAGACATCATTGGCTTTTTCAATAGCAGTGACTTTTATGTGCAATCGTTGTGAGAGAGTGCTCAGAACTTTCCTAACCCGCTTTGAATCTGTCATCTTTTCCCCAAGTGCAAAGGACTCATTCGCAAGATCAATAATTCAAACGCTATACTCGGTTATAGTTTCATCCTCTGAAATTTTAAATGCTTCAGAATTTGGAAGTTAAAATTTACAAACGAGATAACCCAGTCTTTAGAAGTTAAGCTTTGAGGTTCCTTCATAAGCCACTTCAAGGATCTCCCAATCTTCCTTTGCAGATGCACACGTGTTAATTAGTTTAAACATGTTTTGATCAATAGCACTAAAGATACCATTAAGAGCACGAGAATTTCCAACATCCTTAGCACTACTCCATTTCATCTCAGATTTACGTGAGACTTTTTCGGCTTTGTTTGTCTCAGTGGGATGTTTCCATCTTGATATGATTGATCTCCAGAAGTTATTATCGAGAGATTGAAGAGAAGCTACCTCTCTAACCTTCCAATATGCATATTTGCCCCCATCCAATATAGGAGGGCATGTGGTTGCATTTCCTTCTCGAATCTTGTCCATTTAGATAATCTTTGTAACCCACTTTGATACCAATTGAGAAAACACACACTTAGTTATAATATAACCTAATGTTGTAACTTAAGTTAATAACTAGAGATACAACTGGGAGAACATGTAACGCAGTAAATCATAAACACATAAAACTTTGGTAACCCAGTTCGATAACTATGCACCTGTGCTTGGGGGGTCTTAGGCCTAGATAAGAGAATATATTGTTCATCATATAATTGATCCTTACAATGTTATGACTTAGAGGAAAACATGTTATTCATATCTATTGTGCTGACCATTGACTAACTTAATAATCAAAATCATGCTAAACATAAAAATACATGTATCATAACATTATGGGAAACACTCCGCCTTAATCAATAAACATGAGCAATTCTAGCATCAATGTCTTTGATAGTTGTGTAATCTCCTATGCTTCAAATGTTGCGTTAATACTCAAAAGTTCTTTAAAAGACACATCGAAGCTTTTACCGTGATCACCAATATATTCGTCCAAGGCCAAAAGCAGAACGATCAACTCTCTCTTGCTTTTCTGTTCCACCTTAAGCGAATTAGAATCTTTAATAATATTTACTTAAATGATATCCAAACAACCCAACAAAATAAGAATATCACAACCAACCACATATAACTATAAATAAATAATCTTTTAAATAAAGGCAGTGGGACCACTCTGCAACACATATCTTAAGTTTGCTTATTATTATTTTTTCAATTTAACACTTGTAGAAGTGAAGATAAAATAACAACATAAACTTTTGACATGCAACTAAATATCTGTATTCACTAAAGTATGTGCAAAATATTCTGATGTAAATTTTCAAGATATCTCCTACACTAATGCAGAAATCATTTCATATGATTTATTATTTTACTACTCCATTATTGTGATTTCGATTTTCAAAATATGAGGTATGAACAAGTGTGACAATTGTTTTTAATAACACGTGTTAGGCTTTAACACATTATTTATTTCTCGTTTAGTACAACCACTAGGCTATGAAGATTTTTAATCAAACTTTCACTCTCCAAAAAAAAAATATTATTATTATTATTATTATTATTATTATTATTATTATTATTATTATTGAACTATGAGCTATGAAAGATGGATAAAATTGTCGAATGACTTTTTTGGAAC
>JBBPDI010030813.1:0-22077 GCA_037974545.1 Cucumis variabilis
ATGAAAATTTGAGTTCTTGACGTTTTTAAACTGTCAAGAATCACCATTCTTGACGTTTTGATCAACCGTCAAGAACTTTGGCTTTCTTGACGATGACTTCAAGGACGGTTTAAAACTGTCAAGAATGGTGATTCTTGACAGTTTAGAAACGTCAAGAGAGCCTATTTTTGTAGTAGTGATTATGCATGCAATGATCATGTCCACTCGCATGATGAAGAGAATATTGGAAACCATTTTGCATGCAATAATCCGTATTCAATGACATGTCATACACCACAAGTATGCAAACCAACAAATAAGTTTGTGTGACTTAATTATAAGCAAGTTTTTTAGAATATTTAACTTATTCCTCAGTAAGTCCCATGAAACACAATCTCAATTTCAAAACAATCACGTTTAATGAACAACATTGTTAGAAAAAGAGTTTCATGAAACGAAGCCAACAACAAGCAAGTTTTTGATGCTGTTATCGGAGAATTGATTTTTTAAACACTAGGGTAGGTTTTTTTACTTTGGTTTTCGACGAAACCCTTGATTTTGGTGAATCACGCGTTTAGCCAAAGAACGCCTGGAGTAATTTGTGATTGCTTGAACTAGCCCCAAGGTCGAGTGATTTCTTCGACAATTGGGATCAATGAATGTATTTATTCGTATGGGAAGTTGAGCACCTCATGATGCATGAATTTACGGATGTCTAATCTGATTAAGGCATCAAAGAAAGTGTCACTGCGTTTAGATTAGCAAGATGAGTATCTTAGCTAACTTCGTAGCAAGGACCAAGATAGTCTATTTGGACATTGTAATGGTTAATTAGGAGCAGAAACTCATTGTGAGGAACAATCAAGACGCAGAGAGTCATGTCACAGATAAGTAAGAAAGTTCAGGAAAAATGATATGGTTAGGAAAGCTATGCGGAGTAGAATGCGATGAGATCACAACTTTTTCTTGCCAAGACACTTGAATGCGAAGATGCATTTGTAACATATAATTCTTCCATTTTTCTACAATTGCATCGTTACAGTTCCTGTATATATCATATTTGTATTTATGTGTAATTATTTTATACTTGTAAATTAGTTTTGTAATATAGATTTGTATATTATTTTCAATTTGGGGAGCGCGAGTTATTCATCTGCTTCTCCGACGTGCGATCTTCATCTGCTTATTCAACTTGTTGCAACCATCATCATCTGCATCTTCGACGTGCATCATGAGGTGTATTTCTTTTCTGATCATCACCGTTTAAATTTTATTTCTTTTTCTTCCTTCCCCATTTGACACCTTTCATTCATTTCTCTTTGTTCTCTCAGTCATCATGTCTAAAAGTATTTTCCTTACCGAAGCCCTCAAAATATTAGAGACACATAAATAATCGATGCTATGAGCAAATATTAAAGAAACAGTAGTAGTAGTAATAATAATAATAATCAAAGATAAACAACAAAATGTGAAGCAAATATGTATAATAAAAAAATTATATATAAAAGAGAAGCTCAAAAGATAATAAAGAAATAAATGTTAGAGAAAGGAACATAGGAAAATACGAAGAACAATAACTAAAAGCAAGAGGAGAAAAATAAAAAAAAAGTTGAAATCCAAAACACTAAACTCTCTTGTTTAAAATGTGGATCATTGAGACCTAAGCCCTACCATACACTTTCAACTAAGTTAGAGTTTTTCTTGTGTGATGGATTTTGGCTATTATAGTATAAGGACCTAGCTCTTTATACTAAGCTGGGGTCGTTACTTAAAAGAAAAACATCGAGAGACATTTTCTTGAAAAAAAGAAAACTAAAATTTTAACAAAATTTATATTAAATAAATGTTCGAAAGACATAAAATTTACAAATTGAGTAAAATACTATGAAAACATGACCCACACGAGTAACAATTTTTTTTTACTGAAAAGTGATACATAAACGCGAAAGTAGAACTGTGCCCCCATATGGCATGTCACGCGCTCTTCTTGTCACTCGCCAGCTTTTCAGATCCTTTACCTTTGTCTGAAATATTAAACATAGAAAAGAGTAAGTATATAAAATATACTCCGTAAGGGACCCATTACTAGTCCCGCTAGTTGTCTGTTAACTTCTCATTAAGATTTTGTAAGGAGGTACCTGAAACTATCGTGTGCTAGAAGGAACACACGCAATCTAGTGATCTCAAAGGAACACTCTCATTTGCTGTTGAATCTGAAGGAACACCTACGATATCAAGCTATAACTATCGTGTGCCCGATGGAACACACACAATCTAGTAATCTCGAAGGAACACTCTCATCTATCGATAAACCCAAAGAAATACCTATGATATCGGGCTGTAACTATCGTGCGTCCTATGGGACACACACACTCTAGTGATCCCGATGTGCCCTATGGGACACACGCACTCTAGTGATCCCGAAGGAACATTTTTATTTATCAATGATCCGAAGGAACACCTATGATATCAGGATGTAGTGATCCCATCAAACTACTCATAAACATAAACATGACAGACTGGTGGTCCCGTTGAACTCACATAGTCATAAATCTATAAAAAGTAATGATGTTGAGGAACACCCATATGAGTACAATCTTATTAGATAAAGTTAACAAAACACTCATTCATAGCATGTAGCATCATTATAAACATCATAAACATGACATGAGTATTAATCATAACGTCCTTAGTTATGTGATTAATATATAATGTATCATAAACATATCAGTCATATCGGCCATAACATGTGAGTCATATTAGTCATTCACATTACACATCTTAGCTATATCAATGCATAATGGAAAATACATACAAGCTCTTAATTTTAAGTTTAAAGGTCTAGTAGTAGAATCTCTTACCTCGAGATTAACTAAAAGTTTATTCCCTAATAGTGATAGTTTTTCAACGAACCAATCCCAAAGTTGAGGTTGAAACCAATTCATTAAAGAAATTTCTACCGATTACTTTTACGAAATATTAGCCAAATGAACCTTAAAGGAAAAAAATCCACATTTAAGAAAATAATCCTCAACTTAAACCAAAATTAATTTATTGAAGATAAAAAATTTAATATTTGATGGGCATACATAAACCCAATCAAATACTCACCAAAAGTACTAAAATAGCTCAATTGTAATGGCTTGGCTATACAAGAAGGGAAAGAGAAGGTGGCTCACACAGCTGGTTGATGGCTTTACGACTCGGACTGGTGGCTAGCGAAAGGAAAAGCTCAATCTTAGTGCTGCGCAGCTCACCTGAAATAGAGAGGAACGAAGACAAAGATGGACAGCCGACGGGCAAAGGAACTTGACGGCAGGTAGAGCTTCACGAACGAGGAGACATAATCAAATGGCTCGTGAATTAGTGGAGGTGACACTCGACTTTGTCGTAAAGAAATGGTTGGATGTCATCAGATGGTGGCACCAATGATCTGTGCGCGATGAAACAGATGAGGGAGGGGCGACACTAGGGTTAATCAAGGAAGAGGAAGGTGTTGCACACAGTTCGAGAATCCTCTTTAATATTAATATTAATAATAATAATAATAATAATAATAATAATAATAATAATAATAATAATAATAATAATAAACTATTATTATTTTTCCTTTCCTAATTATTTTTTTATTTTCTTTTCTCTTTTTTGCAAATAACCCAAATCTTTTCTCTTTCCTTCGTTAATTATTTTCAAATTTACTTCAAACATATATATATACACACACATACATATACATATTTACTCATCTTTTCTATTTCTTCATTAAATTTCCTATCAAATCTTCTTTTTATCTTCTTCTCCAAAATATAACAATATATTATTCATCATAATTATATTATCCCAATAATATAATTATTTCTAACCTTCCATAACTTAATTAATTAATTATGTATGTATGTATGATCAATATAATGTCTCTCAATTATGATATTTTCACAAATATAATTATCTTTTTTTTTTTTCATAAATATATATATATATATATATATATATATATATATATATATATCCATACATACATAAAATTACCAAATCTCTACAAATTTTCACTCCAACTTAATTAAATAACATCCAAATTATTTAATTAAATTCCAATTTACATAAAACCGAATAATTTTCACAACTTTACTGAAACCTCATAGCATACCATTAAATCAAATTCTCAATAAACACCACAAAATTAAATCCTCTAATTAATTAAATATTTATCCAAAAAATATCTAATTAATTTCAATGTCCATAAAATCAAATAATTCTCATTAGATGAAATCAAAATAGTTCCCAATAAATTAAATCTAAATAAACAAAACTACGATAATTAAATCCAAAATTATCTAAATTATCTAAATTTATAGCAAAAAATCATTTCTTCAAATGATTAAAAGTTCAAAATCGTCGGACTTTTTTGAATTTGAAAGAATACATCTTTGGCTTACACCTCAAAAGGGAATAGAGCCTTTTAGCAACAAAAAACAATTTAAAAAGTTGTCACATTTAGTATTTCTCCACCCATCTTAGTTACCCTAACTAAATGGTTTAATTACTTTAACCAAACTAAGAATACAACTTTAAAAAAATGTTGTTTATTAAACATTAGCCAAATTAAGGCAAAAATTAATCTAGCAAATTAATTGATTGTAATTCAGGCTGGACAAAATTAAGTGGTTACACTAGTCTTAATTTATTATTGTTCCACAATAATATTCGATTAGGGATATTTAGAATATAATAACATATTCATGGATATTATTATACAATAACATTCAATTGCATAATAATAAGAATAATAACTTTTATTAAATAATAAAAAAATTATCCATAAAATTATTATATAGCACAATAAAAAACCAACAATATATTCGAACTTGATCCACGTTTATGTCTCTACATAAAGTTTAAGTTTACTCAATAATAGCCTCAGGTTCTTAGTTTATTGACTTTAAGATTATAGTATTTAAATTTCTCAATAACGATTTTATTGAATAAAATATGATTACAAACTACGAGTTTTAGAACATAAATTCCAACGGTTTTCTATTGATTGTTTCCTCTTTGGACAAAGAAGTTTAATACTGTATGTGGCTATGGATCATGTCTTCCAAAAGTTATGCAATGTTATTAAAAGTTCAATGTTTCCAAGTATCATATTATGAAATAAATGTTATTTAAACTACAATTTTATGCGAAACATTTTATGAAAACTTGTTTTATAAAACTGTTTCTCATCAAGTCTTTTTTACTTACTCTTTCAAAATGTTTTTTCTCTTATTAGGTACAAATTATGAATATTCGAGTGCTGGACTTACTACTGTCAGACCAATTAGTTTTTAATCACGAAAAGGAATTGTCATATTAAATATGTTATCGTGTTAGGTTCAGAATGATTTGTGAAAACTTATAGTTATTATGCTTCATATGTTTTCCATTAAAATGTAGTATTTATAGAAGTCATTTTTTAAATGGGCTACAAATTAATTTTGTTTTCTATAAGTATAAAGACTTCCGCTTGCAAATTGTTTTAAGATTTGAGGTTAGTGGTCAATTGATATTATTTCAAAGAAGAATGATTTCAGTTGACATCACACCATCTTTCGAATCTAGAGCAGATGGTTTGGGAGGGGATGTGACAAGATGCACGAGGATCAAACTAATATTGACCACACACTCCAGCAACAAACATTATATTTGGTCTACTAGCAGTTAAGTACAAGAGATTGCCAATAAAACTCATATACAAACTTTCATAAACTTTTTCTCCAAAATCTTCTTTTGAAAACTTGAGATGAGATGCAGTTAAAGTCCGCTTAGGTTTAGACTTATTAAGTCCAAACTTCTTTATCATGTTTCTAGCATATTTTTCTTGATATAGAAAAATTTCAAAGTTGCATTGACGAATTTGAAGAAGAAAGCCAGCTTACCTATCATAGTCATTTCAAAGTCAAATTTCATTTATTCAACAAAGCCTGTCACAAGAGCTGGAGGAGATCCACAAAAAATAATATCATTAATGTAGACTTGAGCAACCAGAAAATCATATCCGTTCCATTTATTGAACATAGTTTTATCGGTACCTCCTCAACTGTCACACCCCGATCCGTAAGACAACCAAGATGCATGAAGTAGTATGGATAGGATGCGATTTAGCTTGAAACTAGGCTTAATGCTTCACTCACCCTCAAGTCCTTTTAAACTTCCAAACGAAACTTAAAATGCAACAGAGATCAATTTGAATGCCAACTTCATTAAATAAAATGCATTAGACGTTAGAGCTTAACGTAATTAACATAACCAAAACTTAAACTTTATTAATAACAGGCGTTTGGTATGAACATACAATTACAACACTTCAATAAAAAATAATTAAGATTTATCGAACTCTTAAACGTCTGGTAGCTTTCTCAACTCACCGCATGCCCTTCAACCTTCTTATCTACTTGGCCTAAATGCTTGTTCCTTGAAGATAAGATTTTTAAAACATAAGTCTAAAAGACTTAGTGGGGTTTTATGAAATTCTTTTCGCAATAACATTTGATAAAACCTTTTCGCCAAAACATAAGGTTCAACATAAATCAGTTTATTAATAAACACATCATTTCGTAAAATATTTCGTATAAAACATCATCTCGCATAAACACACATTAGTCACAATCATTCCTTTCGCCAAGCATCTCGAATTGTTCTCTATGCTTGGTTTTATTACCACACATTTAGATTATTGTATCAATAGCATCCGAGAACATACAGATTCATCCTTATTGCTCAGGATGCAATCATTTTCTACATTGGTTGACTTCACTCCACCATGCATGCCTTTTCTACATGGATGTCTTTTACTTTATATGCACATAACAGTTAGCTCATTTAAGGAAGCAACTAATGGTTTGAATACCATTTTATAATCACTTAAATCGCAATAATCAAAATCATGCTTTAAACATTACAAAACATGTTTGAAATCATATAAACACTTTTAAAGAAAAGATCACTCTTCAAACTTTACCAAATATCCTCCTCTTCCTTCACTTTTCCCGGAGCCTTCTCGCAAAACAAACCGCAGCACTTAACACTTTATTTTTCTTCTTCTCGTCAAAGCAAAATAGCAGCATTTTAGTTTTTTTTTTATAAAATCTTTGTGCTTCCTTAATGACCAAGTTGTCTATTTATAGAGCCCTTAAACTAGCTTAATCATTCTTAAACTCTTCTCAGTTCGTCAGCTCATACTTAAAACTTTACACATGTAAAATTAATATTTAACTCAGTCATGTTTAAATCCTTAATCTTACACATTAACCCCATTCAAATCAGATTAGACATTTTCTTTGCCATACCTTTCTTCTCGCCTAACTCCATTCCGTGAATAATTTTAACCACTCAACATAGCTTTCGAAGGTCTAACGCAATAACTCCTTTTGGTGGATTATTCAACATTTTCTCCCAAAAACTCTTTCTCTTATGAGCGATTAGACTTATAGGTCCTACCGCAAATTCTTTTTTTCTCAAAACTTCCTCGTGAATTAACTTCTTCATCACAAAACTTATACTCAACCATAAAAGATTTTATCTCTTAATCTTTTTCGCGGATTGATCAAACGTCTCTTTTTTGCGGATTGATTCAAACGTCAATTTCTTAATACTTAGCCAAATTTTACTTCTTATCGAGAAGTCTTATTTCAAAACGCCTACTCTTTTCTAAAACGTAAAATTTCAAAACTCTTAACAAGATTTAAAATTCTTATATTCAAATTAGAAGTAGGTCTTACATCAATAGTATCCTTATTATGAAAGAAACTCAGGTAAGTGTTCATACTAAGTTCGAGGAGCTTGCTTAAGACCATATAAGGCTTTATGGAGTTTGTACACATGATCTGGGTTTGAGGGATCCATAAAACCTTTAGGCTGAGCAACATACAGTTCCTCATTTAGAAAATCATTTAAGAATGCACTTTTGACATTCATTTGATACAACTTGACTTTACGAATGCAAGGTAAGCCAAGCAACAAATGAATAGCTTCAAGACAAGCAACATGCGCAAAAGTTTTGCCAAAATCCACACCTTCAACTTGCGCATATCCTCTGAGCAACAAGCCGAGCCTTGTTTCTAGTCACATCGTCCTTCTCACCAGTCTTGTTTTTGAAGATCCACTTGGTCCCAATAATGTTAGTGTCAGCTTGTTTTGGAACCAATTTCCATACTTTATTATGTTCAAATTGAAGTAACTCCTCTTGCATTGCTGCAATCTACTATTCATCCTTTAGAGCTCCAGTAATATTTGTAGGTTCACTAGGAGATGTATAACATACATTTGCAATTATCTTTTCATAATTGAGGTAACTCCTCTTGCATTGCAGCAATCCACTATTCATCCTTTAGAGCTCCAATAATATTTGTAGGTTCAATAGGAGATGTATAACATACATTTACAATTATCTTTTCATAATCACGGTGTTCCTTCTTACGAGTTGTGATTCCATAGTTGATCTCTCCTATAATATTGCTAGATGGATAACTTTTCTTAGCATAATTAGATGGAACAATGTGTTGAATATTTGATAGAACAATTGAGCATTGACTAAGTTAATAACTGGAGGATCAACAAAATTAGCATTGACTGACTCATTAATCAAAGATGCACCTTCAGATGTAGTCCTCTAGTTAGTAACAAAAGATAAAACATTTAAAATACCTGTAGCACTAGTGCTAAAGAAGTGAAAACCTAATCATCATCATCTCTGAATTTCACCAGTTTTTCACCCGTATGATTCATAAAAACATCGATAGACTCAAAAACTATCTTAGTGCACTAGTGCTCAATAAGTGCACTAAGATAGTTCTTGAGTCAAGAACTATCTTAGTGCCTTCATCAGATTTAGAGTCCCATTTACGTTGAAGCTCCTTATCACTCAGAATATAACATCTGCTTCCAAAAATATGAAAATACTTGACATTTGGTTTACGTCTTTTTCATAACTGGTGATTGGCAAAAGATGTAACTGGACGAAGTGAAATATGATCACTTAAAAGCAAATGACCATTAAGAAAAATATTTTTCTTGACGTTCATGTACGTCAAGAAAAGTTTCCTTATTTTGTTGAAGAAATTAGAAAATAAATGTAAAAAAACATGGATTATTGATTTCTTGGTGGGCAAAGTTTTCTTAGTTTCGTTGATGGTCCATAAACGTCATGAAAACTATTCTCAATGGGAAATAAACATCAAGCTAGATTTTCTTGATGGACAAGGCCCATCAAGGGATATTTTCTTGATTTGCAATGGCCATTAACGGAAAAAACTTTATTAATAATAATAGTAATAACAATAACAATAACAGTAATAACAATAACAGTGACAGTAATAGTAACAGTAATAATAACAATAACAATAACAATAACAGTATTACCTTTCTCTACACAAAAATTTACTTGATAATTAATTGTATTACTTTTCTCTACACAAAAATTTACTTGATTTTTTTTATTGTTTCTCACAAATTCTTGAAATTGAATCACTACAATAAAGTCATCTTTCCCCGACACCGTCCCACATCGTCGTATATGCCATTCCACATCGCAATAGGTTATAGCAACGTCGTAGGCGACGTCGGCGTCCACATCGCGGAAAGCTCATCGGGGAAACTTTCTATGATGCCAACATCTACCACGTCGCAAAAGGTTTCCTTCGCGCACGGCCACGTGCATCGCGAATGGAAATCACGACGTACACAT
Organism: Cucumis variabilis; assembly: GCA_037974545.1. Taxonomy (NCBI): domain Eukaryota; kingdom Viridiplantae; phylum Streptophyta; class Magnoliopsida; order Cucurbitales; family Cucurbitaceae; genus Cucumis; species Cucumis variabilis. The sequence goes on from JBBPDI010030813.1 coordinate 9,704, forward strand.
CATAGAAGGCAACCGCGATGCTGACGTCGAGGAAACGATCTACGACTCGTGGGACCTCTGCGTCGCAAACACTTTTTTTTTAATTTAATTTTCTTATTCATTGGTTCCCGATTAAATAAAATAAGTAAAGTGATTGAAATGAAAATAACATTCATTAATAAAATCAAACGATACATTAATTAATATGTTCGAGATACAGAAAATTAATTACATAATAGAAAATATTACATTAAGAAAAGGAAAGAAACCTAAAATCTAATACTGGAAAACCTAAAGTCTAATGCAATGGACGTCAAACCTACAAATAATAAGAAAGTATTGTTAAAATATCACATATGAAAAGTTAAATAAATTAAATATTATTGAAAAGTACGTACCCATGTCTGCACGATCATGGGCCTCTCTGTGCCCGACTCATCTCCTGAGCATCTTCTTCATCTCTTCCATTTGTCGTGCATGGTCCGCCATTTGGCAATTTCGCTCTACCATTTGGCGATTCGCTCCTCCTCCCTCAGTCGTTGTTCTTGGAGCATTCGGTTAACGTTGTCAAGGCTTGCTTTGAGTTCGCTAACATCTGCTACGTGTGCCTGGTAGTCATACGTACTGGAGGAAGAAGATGAAGCGGCGATCCTATACTTGGGTTTCGGGCCCCACCCAAGACCTTTTGAGTAGCCCAAATATATATATACATATAATTTCATACACTAAGCATATCCATACATATACATAAACATATATACACATACACCTAAACATATATATATACATACACATAAACATATATATACATACACCTAAACATATATATATATACATAAACATAAACATATATATATACATACATACACATAAACACTTATACATAATCATATATATATACATAACCCTAAACATATATATTTACATATACATACACATCACACTCAAATGTGAAAAAAATTGAAAAAAATCGACCTCAAGATCGACAGCAACAGCGATTTTCTCATTCTTTCTCGATCGATTTCTCCCTTTTTCTCAATTTTTGTTTAATGTGTTAGATCCCCGAACGAAAACTGGGTTTGAAATAGGCAGGACATTCCACGACGTCTTCGAAAACTTTGTGGAATAAGGGTATTCGCGATGCCGCATCACAGAAAGTGGGCATACGAATTTATTTCCGTTCCACTTTCCACGACGTCTGTCAGAGGCACGTCGCAGAACGTTTACATGAAACCCAAACGTTTCCACTTTCCACGATGTGGCACCATCCACGTTGTGGATTCCCTGACTCATTGTCGACGTGGTGCTATCCACACTGCAAATTCCATGCAAATGTAATAAATACGTTTTGGTTTCCGAGGTGCCACATCACAGATTATCGAGAATCCATGATGTGGATAGCGCCACATAGCTGAAAGTGGAAACATTTGGTTTTTGTGTAAACTTTCCGCGATGTGGTGGCTCCCCAGTGTGGCAGAATCACCCAAATCCACGATGCGTGACCTCTCCACATCACGGAAAGTTAAAATCATATCTTATATATTAAACATTCCGCGACGTGGAGAGGCTGTTCATTATGGAACATTCATTACGGCGACGTCAAGAGCGCGACGTCGTTAAAGCACTTTACACCGATGCAATTTTAAGCGACATCGTTTGTGGCGTTGCAAGAAGTCCTATTACTTGTAGTGTCTTAGGGTAAGGGCTTCAGGACTTGATCCTGTTTTATCGAGATAAGAGGCAGAGTAAAGGCAGAGAGCAAGTCTCGATGCTCTTGAGACTGTGACAAACCGAGATGCAAAACAAAAGGTTTAGAAGTGAAGAATATCGAACAAACTTTGGGTTGTGTTTGATCAAAATTAGAAGTTCGAAGCAAAAGGTGAAAGAAACTCGGGCCATCTCTGGGCTTTGATTCTAAAGAAAGACATTTAGGATTCTTGACAACATCTCGATGCATGTTTGGTGGAGAAAAAGAAAAATCTTGATGGATCTTGAGCTGATCTCGGCCAAGATCACTTATTGGATGTGTGATAGACATTTTTTTTTAGAAATTTATAATGCGCTAGGTTAGCATTTTTCGGATGCAATGAGTGTTTTTAAATGTAGAAAAACCCTCAATTCTCTCATTTCTCACCCTTTTCACTTCGAGGGAAGTAGAGAGAAGAAGTAGACAGAAGTTTATTTGCTTGCAAAAGTTGGAGCCAAGCCAAGAGGGTAGATCGACGCCAAGCTTTTGGTGGGTGTTGTGGTGATGTTTGGAAATTTTTCAAGTAATTTTTGTCGTTTTTCTTGGTCATAGGGTATTGAATGGGTGATGTTTACCATTATTTCATGTCAAGAGGAGATTGAACAAATTTCTAAGTCAAGGATCTAAAGCTTGTGTATTAAGTGATAAAATGAATTTATTAAATGTTTTCAAAAGCATGTTCTTCAAGTTAATGTTCTTAAAGCTTATGTTTGAAGAAAATATTTAAAATGATGTTTGAGCTTTTCTTAAAGAAATGTTTGAAGTAAATATTTAAAAAGGGTCTTAAATGGTTTAAAGCTCCTGAGTTATAAATGTCTTCTCATAACCAAGATATCTCAAATCATCCCTTAACGAGGTAGGATAAGAGGCGCCAAGGATAGGTAAGGACACTTATCTTAAAAATCAAGCTAAGGATGCCTATCTCACAGGAATCAAGCTAAGGACACCTATCTTGCCCAAATTGAGCTAAGGATGTCTATCTCGTAGGAACAGAGATTGGGGATGCCCATCTATGAATATCAAGCTTTTATTGAGTAACCTCTATCCAATTCACAAGAGTAGGTACTTCAGTTTCGAAAAGGAAAAACAAGGATGTGATTTACTGTTTCTTGCTTATGAAGTTTAAAGTGTTGATGTTACTGTTTATATCTAAGAAAAGAAAGGATTTGGTTTATTTTCATGTCCCGCCTCGCTGACCACTTCATGCGACCATAAGGAGGCGTGTCGCCTAGACACTCAACTCGTATCATACCTCTCTGCTAGATAATGAGTTGAACACCTAATAAGCGAAACTTCTCAAGCCAGTCTCCATTGCAGAGTTCCAAGTTTGAACTTAGAAGATCTTTACAACTTAACGCAGCGAAAAACACTAGAACAACTAACTTAACTTAATCACCTAGCCTTCAACACTTAAACTCAAGCCACTAAGCGATAAGCATGATAGTGATATAAACATAAAACAACAGAAAGATAGAAAACACAACTCTAATTTTATTACTTAGTTCAATTCTTTACAATTACATTTTCTTCCTTGCAAGCCACTGAAATAAAACCTAATTTCTAAGCTTCGGGCCTCTCTCCATCTGCTAAGATGCTACTCTTTGTGTCAAGGTGTCACCCCTAAATTTAGAATAATGCTTGTCCTCAAGTATCACTCCATATCATTGATTGTGCCCAAGCACAATTCCACTTACCTTCCTCTTTGCATTTCTAAAATTCTCAAAATGCAACAAAAAAACAAAAACAAAAACAAAGCTTTTTATTTACTTATTACTAGCTTAGTATTTGGCGCCACAGGTACTCTATGAGTCTATTCGTCTCCTTAACTATAACTCTTATCACCACTTATTACTCAACTCTCAAACTTTTTGACTTTGAAGTTTTGCTTCTTATTTTTTGTGAGAGGAGGTAACATTGGAGTTTTTATTTCAATTGAATCAAGGAAGGGAAGAATTTTTTATTTTTTATGATTTTGGCTTTGTTTCACCTTATGTTAAAACACCTTATAGGGATTTTAAAAAAGTTTCAAAAGCTTTAGCTCGGACCTCGCATACCCCCAAATTTAGAATGTGGCAATGTCCTCATTGCAAAAAATTTTACAAAAGAAGTTTGAGGTAAAGCTTGCTCGCCTAATAAACTTTCTACAAATGTTTTCTAGGTAAGTTTTATTAACAAGTTAAACTCCCAAGTAACAAATGAAACTTTATCTCACATGGTTTATTTCATTGAAGTACAAAGCAAAATTAAAGTACTTAAATGTAGGAAGTCAAGATTGCGATAAGAAAAACTAAACGCTTAGTGATGTATCAAAATTTGTACTTGTATTGCAAATATCATAATTATAACCAAACACAAGTTACATAAGTGAAAATTAAAAGTACAAAATTTCAAAAGGAAGCCAATGAAAAAAAGTACACCCCCAATTATATGGTTGAGGCAGCGGTTGAGAAGGTTCTCGCGTGTCGCACAATTCTGGATCATTTTGCATGAGGGCCTTGATATTTCCATCAGGACTTCAGGTACAGGAATGATGCTACATATTGTTGTGTAAAGATATCTTAATGTGGATCTAAACTACACATCATTTCGATTAGCGGATTGCTTTATCATTCACATGATCATCTCATGTTGTGCCTTACGCTCCAAATTCTGCAATTGGAGGTCTTGATTCTACATTTTGAGCTCATTCATCTCAACCTTGAGTTCGTCAATTTGAGCTAGATTATGGGCATTTGTGTTATTAAGCTTCAGTTCTAAGTCGTGTAATTGCTTCTGACTCAGTAAAAGCATTTATTGAAGACTGCTCTGGCATTCGATTGCATCCTTAAATCCATTGTTCATTGGTTTGCAGACATACTCGTCAATGAATTTGAGAGTGTAATCCTCATCAACAACTTTTTCTTCATCCTCCCTCAGTGCCTTCTTCTTCTTGGTTTTTTGCGTTGGACTTTCATAATTAGCTTTGGCGGTGAGGAGAGGTTTGTCTCGCCAGCGTCCTTAAGGGTTATTTCATTTCCTTCTTGGAGTGGGTCATTAACCGTCTTGTTTAGGACTTGTCTTCTTGGTGCACCACATGACTCAGTGTCACATCTTCAGACTCCTTGAACGCGTCATCCATGAACGATGATGGGTTAGAGATGGAGTCTTGAAATACTTTTTGGTTCGACTCTTTAGGGCTCGATGATTTGGGTTGGTCGAGTAAGGATGCGACAAGAGTTTAAGGAGTGTTCTCTTGCCATGGGAATGAGGCCTCTTCCTTGCCTTACAATCTTGTATAAACTTCACATCCTTAAATCTAGAAACTAAGATCCAGATTAGGCCAATAATTATAAACTCTACTTATATGTATTACTTTTTGCTCAATAGAATTCATCAATCTTTCCTCGATTGGCACCTTAGGATCTAGAAAATTCTCCAAGATTAATTGTTCACTTCCTAAAACTTTTCTAGGGAGCAAAATCTCACTTTCAAGATTTTGGAATTTTGTTTCTTGGTTGTTGATGAAAAATCTAAGAGATAAAGATAATTTTTGTATTGCTTGATAATACTTTTCATTGAAATATATAAGTATTTATACAAGTTACAAGAATGTAAATATTGTAAAATACAATCAAATCAATTTATAATTAGAGAATAAGAAGGGAGAAGATAAAAGAGAGATTTGTGGATTTGAAATATCTTCTAATATCTTCCCTCAAACGAATGATTTAGTTGAGTCAATAATTTGTCTAGAAGTTGGAGAAATGTTGGAGACAAGAGTGGCTTTGTGAGTATATCAGCAAGTTGTTTGTTGAAAAAGATGTAAGAAATTGAGATGTCTTTGCGAAGAACCTTTTCCTGAACAAAATGGTAATCAATCTCAATGTGGTTTCTTTGAGTATGAAACACAACATTATGAGCCAGAGAGATAGCTGAAACATTGTCACACCATAATGTTGGTGAGGACTTAAGTGGAACACGAAGGTCATATCAACTAAGATCAATCGATAGTAATAGCAGCGAGTGAGAGATATTTTGCTTATGTAGAGGAACGTGAGACTATAAGTCTCTTTTTAGAAGACTAAGAGATTGGATTAGAACCAATGAAGGCAATGAATCCAAAGGTGGAATGTCGATCCGAAGTGTCAATAGTCTAATTTTATTCAAAGGTCGCAGTACCACATAAATATCTTAGGATGTGTTTGACTGTCAAGAAGTGAATCACACTTGATTTGTGCATGAATTGACTGACATGATTTACGAAGAATGCAATATCAAGATGAGTAAAAGTAAGGCATTATAAGGAACCAACAAGTCTGTGATATAGGGATGTATCATTAAATGGTGGTACAGTGGTATGGAGATTAATAGAATAGACATTGGTGTGGCACAAGATTTTGCTGAGGCATTCCAGAGGTGTGAAGAAGGTCGGTGAGATATTTGGCTTGGTGAACAAAAGTGCCTTCAGTGGAGGAATGTATTTCGAGACTAAGAAACTACTTTAAAGGACCAAGATTAGGTACTTGAAATTCAAGAGCCAATTGCTGTTTGAGAAGAGAAATATATGAAGAGTCAGGTCAAATGACAATGATGTCATCTACATACAAAAGTAAGTAAGTAAGAGAAGATGCAACTAATTGAATGAATAATGAGGAATCAGCAGCAGAAGCAACAAAATACAGAGTAAATAAATTAGATGTAAAATGATTAAACCAAGCGTGAGGGGCCTATTTAATGCCATAAAGACTCTTATGAAGGAGACACACGTGATTTAGACATGTTTTATTCTAGAAGCTAGTAGGTTGAGACATGTAAACTGTTTCCTGGAGAATACCATGAAGATCTAACTGGGTTAAGGACCAATTGTATTGAGAAGTAAGAGTAAGAATAATTCGTATAGTGGTTTTCTTGACAACAAAACTAAAACCTTGTACCTGATGATAACCCTTAGCAACTAATCGTGTTTTGTGACGAGTAATAGAGCCATCAGAATTATATTTTGTGCGAAAAACCCATTTATATCCAACAACATTCATAGATGAAAGTCGAGGTACTAATGACCAGGTACCTTGTGCTTGGAGAGCATTAAATTCTTCACACATTGTAATTTTCCATCTAGGATATTTGAAGGCTTCAGTGTTAGATGTGTGAGTTGGAAGAGCAGTTGTGATATGAAATGCTTTTGGTTTATAAATACCTGATTTTGCTTGAGTTTGCATAGCATGAGTGTTATGAGGAGGAGGTGAAACTGGTATGTTAGGTACGGTGATATCTATCTCATTTTCTGTATTAACACTGTATTGATAGTAGAAGAAACATGTAAAGACTCACAAGTCACATTAGTATCTATAAATGATGAGCAAGTAGTGTCAACAACGAGAGAGTTAAATGGTTATATATTGGGAATGGAGGTAGAATTTGAGGTTATATGACGTGAAATCTTTAGTAAGATGAGTAGTAAGCTTGGATCAAAAGTGGGTTAAGGTTGGAATGGTGGAGGAGTGTGGAGTTGTCATAGGGAAATATTGTTTCATTAAAGATAATATGTGGTGAAACAATGGTTTTTTTGGTTAAGGGATTATAAAAATATAACCTTTAAAATTGTGAGGATAACCTAAATATATGTGTTGTGTAGTTTTTGGTTCAAGTTTATGTTTGGTGTAGAACTTGAGAAGGGGACAACATGCACACCCAAAAAACTTTTAAATGATGCAAATCAAGAGTATAACCAAAAAAACATTTCAAATGGTGAAAACATTTTAGTGAGGAAGAGAGCATTCAATTAATAAGAAAAACTATAGTAGAGAAAGCATAAGACCAAAGTTCTAGGGAAATAGAAGAATGAAAAAGTAGAGACATTGCAGTTTCAACTATACCATTTTGCTCAAGTGTACTATAAGGGCATGATTTTTGGTGAGAAATACCTTTGGAATCAAAGAAGGATTTTAGAAGTGTTGCAAAATTTGCCACCACCATTCGATCGAAAATTCTTCAATTTTTAAGAAATTTGATTTTCCACAAAAGGAGCATTTTTTTAATAATAGAGGTAACATCACATTTTGTATGCAATAGGAAAAAGCCAAGTAAATTTGCTAAAATTATAACTAAACTAACATAATATCTATTTTCATTAGAAGAAATGATAGGAGAAGGTCCCCATACATCGTTGCGAACAAGTTCAAGTGGTATAAGAGAAGTAGATAAAGACATAGAAAAAGGTAATTTTTTCATGTAAGACCCGAACCTAAATTAAAAAAAGGCAAAATTTTGACTAAGTATGTAACTTGGCGTTTTGGACAAGAAGGCATTTTAGTTTTAGTACGTGTCAAGAGCTTAAGGTAAGGTAGTCTGCAAGAAGGATTTGGGGTAAGACCTTTAAGTCTAAACGCTCACAAGAGAAAAAGTCTTCGTGAGAAAAGTTGGTAGTTTGTGAAAGAAGTTATGCGATAAGACCTTGGGAAGCTGTTAAGTGGTTGAAGTTATTCGTGAAATGGTATTAGACGAGAAGAAAGTTTTGACGAGAAGATGTCAAATCTGATTTGACAAGGATTAACATGTGAGGTTAAGGTTTTAAACATGGACTAAAATATATAGAAATTTTACAAGTGTGAAGTTGAAGTAGGAGCTGGTAATCGAATAAATAACTAGGGAGGACTAATCCAAATTAAAAGAGTATTATAAATAGAGGATTTGGGTAACTAAGTAGGGGATGATGGAAGTTTTGTTGAAATGCTAAAGTGCTGCCACTTGGTCTCCGCAAGAATACTTTGCGAGAAGAGGAAAGTTGAAGAGTGAGTGCTTTTCTTTCAAAGTTTTGTGAGTGAAAAATAATTTATTTAAAGTATTTCAAAGCATGTTTTAAACCATGATTTATTAATGATTCACATTAAATGTTTAAGCTATTTATGAATTGCTTTCAGGCATGTTATTATTTGAAGTATTTATGTAAGATTTTTGTTATTGAGGTTAAGGGGCAACAAATACGGGTCAGAACATTTATATGTAGGAACGAGTAAGGAAGCTTATCTTGTAGGGACAAGTTAGGGACGCCTATCTCGTAGGAACATGGATTGGAGATGTTCATCTCTGATATTTATGGACAAGGTGGTATCGAAGAATCTCTACTATCTCGTAGGAATAAATACTTGAAATCCAAGTAAAGAAAGCAAGGTTTTATATTACTATTTCCCAAATGCTTTAAAGGTTTAAGGCTTTCATGTTAAGATTATTGTTCACTATTAAAAAGGATTTATCAAATAGCATTGCGAACAAGATTTTATAAAACCTCACTAAGTCATTTAGACTTATGTTTTCAAAATCTATCTTTCAAGATCAGGCATTTAGGCCAAGTAGAGAAAAATGTTGAAGGATTTGTGACGAGATGAGAAAGCTACTAGGTATTTAAGAGTTTATTTAATAGAACTTTAAGTCAAAGTGTTGTAAGTTATGTTAATCTAAACGTCTGTTATTAATATAGTGTAAGTTTTTGCTAAATTGATCGCATTAAGAATGTCTTTGCATGTGTTTAGTGTTCGATATGACTTCTATTGCGTTATGTTTTCTCTTAGTAGTTTAAAAGGAATTGAGGTTGAATTAGTTGATAAGAAAATTTCAAGGTTGTAAGTAAATCGCATCCTATTCTCATTACTTCAGTGTTTTGGTCGTATTATGGTTTAGGATGTGACATGTCAATTTTGCTTTTAAACAACTAATGCATTTGCAAGTAGAACTAGAAGAAGACATAAATAAACCAATACTAGCTAAAAGAGAACTAAGGATCTTTAGAGCAGGGATGACCAAAACGAAAGTGCCATAATGATGAACCTTTTTACTTTGTATGAAAATTATAAGTTTGGGAGTACATATTAGAAGGGGATAGAGTAGAAGTACTGGAAATGGGATAGAGACCATTAATGCTTTCACTAGTATATAGAGTCGGCCAGTGACTTTATCTTGAATGAGGAACTAATTAGTATCGAAGAGAAAAATGCAATTGTTATCAAGACAAAATTTATGAACAGATAAGAGATTTACAGCAAGTTTAAGAACATGATGTGTTCTAGAAAGATTAAAGATATGAGAGGGAGTTAAGAGTTTACCACTGTTGGTATTTTGAATATTTAAAGGTTAGCCATTTTCCACTATGGCAGTATTCTTACCAATATACTTGTTGGATAAGTTGAGATTTGCCAACTCATTTGTCATATGAACGTTACATCTACTGTAAAATACTAGAAATTATTAGTATTTTCACTCGAAGATTGAGAATTCATAGAGTTTATCGCCATTGCAGCTAATTGAGAGGGTAGATAACAACCTTGATAAGAGAAGTTTATGAGATTATAGCAATCAAGAGCTCCATATTCTGGTTTTTGGCATATTCTGGTTTTTGGGATGGATGGAAAGTGACCATGGCTGTGGAAATGGTTTCAACACCAGAATTGATCTTAACAGTGGTTGATTCCTCCACAACGAACAAGGTATGGAGTTCTTCAAGGGAGATAGTGCCATTGCGAGTTTGAATTGAAGTGCAAAAAGCATTGAAGGCAGCGAGAGACCATTTAAAGTGTGAACCAAAATTTCTTCATCTTCTAGAGATATAGAGGCGGTAGCAAGCTTGTCGACAAGTGCTTTAATGTGAGAGGTATATTGTTTCATGGTTTCAGAAGATTTTTTTTATGATATAGAGGGCATTTCTTAAGTCAAGGATGTTGGATCTAGTGTTGGAGGAGTACTGTTTTTCTAGAGAAAGCCACAAATCTTTGGAAGAGGTTAAGCCAACAACATGGACAAGGGTAAATGACAACAATGTAGCGTTTACTAAAGTGATGAGAGCTTGATCACGAGAAAGCCTATAATGCCATGAGTTTAAGAGAGATATATGAATGAACAAATATCACATATGAATGAGAGGGATCCTGAGGACATGAAAATGAGGTTAAGGAAGACTTTAAAATAATCAAAAGTTACTATCTATACCAACAAGTACACCTTCCTTTTAGGTGGCTCGACCAAAAGAACTCCAAAATTAAGCATGTTTAGCATGGAGCAATTCTATGTTGGGTGATCTCTTGAAAATTTTCCTAGGTTGCATGTGAGTGAGGACAAAGCATACTAAAAGGACTCGTGTTGGTTTGTGGGAACAACTTTAACTCTAATAAGCTTTTAGGACATGTAAGGATGATGAACCTTGGGTTTGAGGCATTACAAAGCCATTGTAGATGTTTAAGGTTGATTGTAGGAGTTGTTTAGCAGTTGGTGAAGGTAAATGTTTTGGAGGACAAGGAAGATAATTATTAATATGGGCAAAAAGGGAATGAGCTTTAAGTATGGAGGAGACTTGGTACTTCCAGAGAACATAATTGGTAGAGTCAAGATGAACGGGCATGAGATTGCAAATGTTAAACAACAAGAAGAGGGTGGAGGTGGAAACAAATGTGTTCTAAGGTGAGGAATCAGTGGGAATGGGGTTGGTAGGGGAGGATTCGATAGGAATGGGGTTGGTAGGGGATTCGGTTGGAGTTAGATTGGATTGAGAGCTGGATGTGGCCATTGAACATGTGAGGTAAAAAAAAACAATAATTTAAAGGTTGCTCCAATACCATGAAAAATCTAAGAGATAAAGATAATTTTTGTATTGCTTGATGATACTTTTCATAGAAACATATCGGTATTTATACAAGTTACAAGAATATAAAAATGGTAAAATACAATCAAATCAATTTAAAATTAGTGGCCTAATTAGAGGGGAGAAGATTAAAGAGAGATTTGTACATCTAAAATATTTTCTAATAGTTGAAACATTCCCAAATATATAGAAGATCCAAACTTAGTGTCCAAGAAATTATCAAAGAATGAAAAATTGTAAACTAAGAAAGGGTAGCCCCACAATAATCTAGAGCAATCTAGCACAATGTAGGACTGCATTGAGGGAACTGCAACTACGCTTTGACCATTTTTCTACCGCACATAAATGTGCTTTAGGAAATGTAGCGATGGTCTACAATTTTTCGAAATTTGAACCTCTTGAGTCCTCAGTGTTTCGTCCTGTGTTGCTCTATTTAAGAATTTTTCTTCTTTTTCTTGACTTTTTGTGTCTTTTTTGCTTAATTTGGTTTCTTTGACTAAGGATGCTCGTTTTCTTGATAATTCACTAGAAAAATACTACAAAAAGATTAAATTTACTAAAAATGAGAGACAAATAACACAATTTTAGCAATATTATAAATTTAAAAAATCACTAAAAACATTAAAATTTATTGACACATAAAACCACAAAAATTAAAGAAGGCATAAAATGTTTGCTTACAAACGGAGGAAAACGAAAATTTTCTTTAACAAATTCGGAGAAGTTTCAAAACCTAAAATTTCAATTGAAATTTCAAGATTTGGACCCAAAAATGACACCATGATTACACCATGCATAGTACGTAATAATCCCTTTTAGAATCTAAAAGGGATGAAATTCTAATTAATCAAAAAAGAAATGTCACTAAATTTTAAAAATCTCATTAACCTATCTAGACAAAGTCGACTTGGAGAAGTCTTTCTTTCAAGTTTAAAGAGAGAAGAAAGAAAGTCTTTTATTTTATTTTTTTTAAATTCAAATTGTTGAAGTATTAAAATCTATTGGATTACAAATTTTATTGGTTTTGTCCGATTTCATAAG
>JBBPDI010031057.1:0-22064 GCA_037974545.1 Cucumis variabilis
TGCAATATTATGAATGATCTTGTAATCTTCTTTAAAGAGCAATTAGGGGTTTAGTTAAGATTGCAAGAATTAAACTAATCCGCCATGAAATTCATCTTTTTCTTGAATTTTGATTCAAACTTCCTCCAAGATCAAGCAATTTGATCTTGTGAGAAATCTTGAACCAAAAATCCCCTCTTAATTAAGAATGATTCAATTTCCTTCACTTTCTTTGATTCAATGATAAGATTAAATCCATGCCTAAGCCCATTCCCCACTTCTCTTCCTTGAATTCAATCTTTAATATCTGTTTTTGTGAATTGTGTTGCAAACTAAATTTCCCTTCTCATTCTCCCTTATAATTTTTCCAAAATTGTTTTCAATGCTTTTCTTTTCTTTTTGTTACTAATCTCAATCTTTTCAAGCATTACATTCAAGAAAACATATATCCTACACTCTCTTGGGTTCGACATTTGTGCTTGCACCTATCTAAGGTAAAAGTCAAGTGTAAACTACAAATATTTTTTTGTCAAGGCGGTTTAGGTAAGTATCCTTTGCAACCACTTTAATTTCCGAACATAAATGTGTTGATAACGACCTTGCATATATACTTTACATAATTCTTTACTTTTTACATATCAATTCTGTCCCTGTCATGGTGCCATCTCATTTCAGAGGATCCTTCTTGCGAAACAAATAAGCGTTGTAATCTTTGTATCAAAGGAAAGTGATGCAATACCTTATGCGGAATTTTTTTCCTCTGTTATTAAGACTAACCTTGTGTCAAGACTCACCACAAGCTGAACAAAACTGCAAATCCTCAAACTCCTTCCAATACAGGACACATTCGTACTTACAAGCATGAATAGTTTTATATCTCAACCCTAAGTCACACAATTTTCGTTTGGCTTCGTAGACTGAACTAGGAACATTGGTACCACACATTGGAAACACACTTTTTATTATGTCTAACACCATGTCAAATGACTTGTTACTTCAACCATTTATATTGTTTACGTGCATCATCTTAATCAAAAACTTCAGAGAAGAGTATCTAGAACAACTGGAGTATAACTCACTACGAGCTTCATTCAATAAGCATGAAATATGTTTGTTGTTTTGTCTTCTATATCCACCCCAATCGGAGCTTCTATTTCTCATTCGTGTACAATCGAAGTGCGTAAATCATTAATCATATCAAACATTTCATCTTCTTCATGAAAAGGGTTACTACTAGTTGCTTCATCAACAGGGTTACTACTAGTTCCTTCATCAAACCTTTCAATACCTCTATGGAAATTCACTACATCTCCATGTACAATCATTCTATATTGGAGGAGGATATTTCGATGGTCAATAGATGTCGCTCCACACCCTCTAACAAGTACCAATTTGAGTTCATACATCTTTTACATGGACACCTTATTCGTCCGTAAGCATTGATGTGGAACTTGACAATCACTAAAAATTGGGACACACTCTCTCTATACTTTACCGATAACTTATTCCTAACTTTCAGCCAACTCTTTTCCATCGTCAAAGACCTAAACCCTAAACATGTTTTATCATTAATCCTATATTCTTCCTATCAAACCCTAAACTTAATTACTCCATGAATAAGCTATGTCAAATCCTCCCACTCATTTAACTAAAGCTATTTTCAAACTACAAAAGGCTACCATAACTACAGGATAGCCAGAACAAACTAACCAACATCCTACTATATCTAATTAATTCTAAACTAGGTTTGCATTAAAGAGAAGGGACTACCATAATTAATAGCAGGATAGTCATAAGAAATAAACAACAAATTCCTAGTAGTTATAATAAACGAAAGTGTTAAAAAGTAAACAACAATAAAACTCAAATTACTATTCTACCCCAAAAGTTATCATTTATTTTTCTTTACTCTATTTCTCTTTCTCCTCCAAAACTTTATAATCTATGTCCAATATATATTTGATTAAATTCTAAAAAAATACTCTAACATATCTCTAAATTTTTAAAAGTTTAAAATATGTTCTACAAGTATTAGAACAATATATATACTTTTTAGAAAATTCAAACATCATTATCCAAAAAATTTAATATATTTTAATTTCATTTTAAAAAATCCCTCTAAACTTTTATTCTTCTCCTTATAAAAGAAATTTTTTTCTTAGTTCAACTAATGTAATAAATAATAAATTTAATTTTCTTTTAATCCCTTTCCTAAAGAGAGATGTTAATTTAGGTTTGGAGGTGTATTTATTCCCATTAAACTTTTTAATTTTCTTAGTTTTTTAAATACGTTATTAGTTTCTAAATCTAATTAGTATATTTACACACATTCATTATGTAATTAAATTTAAATGGTGTTATTTCAAAACACATATATAAGTATTGAATTACATTGTCGTACCCCTCATCGTATAAATACGATAATATTAAAGAATTAGTTGGTTCAAACCAAATTCACAATAGCACAAATATACCTAAACTAAGAACTATATCTATCGTTAATTTAAATAATTATGTGTCCCTAACATTGTCGTCTAGATACACATTCATAACTAAAGAAGACTTCATACATAGATACATATATCAAAATTGGTTGCTAAAATTTCAAAATTGTAAGGTCAATAGTCAAACTTTTACTTTATTTTTTTCTAAAACCTAAGTAAACATTATAATTTATAATATATGTGTAACGACCCAATGTGTCGAACTTAACTGAGGTTGTTACTTGAATACTAGACTCATACTAAAACATAAAACTGGATAAGTCAACCAATTCCCTTTTAGCCCAGTGTCAATTGGTAACATAACAATACCTTAGACAAACAACTATATAATCATAACACTCCTCAGTTCACCAGTACACTGCCATTCTTTAGTATAACCTACACGTAGTCTAAACAATAGTCAACAAGTTCACATCCACACATTATACAAGCATAATCTATAATTATCATCATATCTACATCCAAATATATATATATATATATATGTATATATATATTTCCAGTCAATCACAGTATGCATTCAACATCAAGTCTACATCAATATGTATATATCATATCCAACATTCCTACTTAGTTTAGAGATGACCATACAGTCCACATATTTCAATCTATAGGTGAGTCCAGTACTAGAAATCCCTTACCTCACTTTTATTCAAGTTCTCCTATCAAACGAATTTTAATAGTATAATCCTAAACATAAAGATAATTACTCAATAATTTCTCCAACACATCAACCACTTGCAAATAAACCCAATGCGATTCTTCACAACTTACCCAAATCGAATGAAGCGAAACTTCCAGTGACTCATGCTTCGAAACTTAGATATTCAAGCACCACCTCTCCAAAATCACCTTATAATAAACATTACCCAATCAATTAATCAACCTTAAAAGCTTACGATAGTTAAGAACAACACCACAAAATCCACAATTTCTCCTTACCAATGAACTCACCATAAAACAATTGTAGCGGCGATCGAACCCAAATGAAAAACTATACCATTCAAGACAGATCTGGCAGTTGGCTTGGAGAAGAGGAGCTCGATGCGTGTGACTCATGATCGGCATGGGTAAAGGTCAAACGACTTGGGTACAGTGGTGGATCGGTCGGACGAAAAGAGGTGCGCGCGGCTTGGCCTAGGGGGACGATTCTGCTTGGGTGGTCAGAGTTGCAAAGGCGAAGGCTTGAAATGAAGGGACGATGGTCGTGACGAAGAAAGTCGAGTGGTCGCGGCGAACGAAAAAACATAGGGGTTCAAGTGGTTGCAGCGAACGAAAAAATGAAGGAGAAGGGAAAGGGAATGTGGTCGGCGGCTGGGCTTCGCCAAAATGGAAAGGAGGGGTGGGGAGACGGTCGGTGTCTGGAGTTAGGGAAGAAGGAAAGAGAAAAGAGAAGAAGAAAAGGTGGGGGGAAGGGTCGCGCGGTTGAAGAATAAAAGGAAATTATTTTTCTTTTTTTAAAAAAAAAAATAATTCATAGTAAATAATAATAATAATATATTATTATTATTATTATTATTATTACTTTTCAACCTCCTTGTTCCTCCTTCCATTCTTTCCTTCTTATTAGAAATTTTTTCTCTTCCACCCCAAGTATAATAAAATAACATCTCAATTTTAAAATCTTTAAATAACAAAGTAAATTAAATACAATAAAAAAATACCATAGAGCTTCGGGTATTACAATATGTGACATAATCACCTTCTCTATTTTTTTTAAAACCTAAGTAACATTAGAAATTATTTTTTTCTAAAACCTAAGTAAACATTATAATATATATTATATAGACATATATTTTTTTCTGAATTAAACTTTTACTTTATTTTTTTCTGAACATTGTCACAATAATAAAATTTTATAGATAACTTTTAAGAAATTTTGTAGATCTTATAATTTTGTAGATCACATCAATTCAATGATTCTAATCCCCTCCTAAAACTTAATTTAATTCAAAACATAATTCGAAATCCTATTCCTAAAACAAAAACTAATTCAAAAACCAAATTACATCAAACTAATATATACTGATATGCGATGGCGACGACAGAAGACGAAAACAAAATGGCGGCGAGCTGTGGGCACCAACAGTGATGAATCTCCTCTTCTTCTTCTTGGTCTCCCTCTCTCTCATTTTTGTTTCTCTTTTCTCTTATGGTTTTGTAAAAGAGGAGGTTTTAATGAAAGCGAAACTCACGACGTTGTCCTAATATGTTGGGATAGCCACCTTATTCTCGATGCCATTAGTGATGCGTCAGAAATAGGTAACCTTTTTTTGACGTGTCTGACGTCAGGTCGAAGGACGACAAAACGATACAATTAATGATTTTCCCCTCATCCCGATGCAACACTGTGGACATCAGAAGAAATTGCATATTTTTTACGCATCCTTAATGACATTGGGATTATATATCTTTTTTACCAACGTTTCTGACGTCACATTAGAGGAAATTTGATGGTACAATTAATTATTCCAGGTAGTCCCAACATGAATTGATATGCGTCGGGAAAAATCAACAAAGGTAAAGTAGCATTTTTAGTACTTTATGTGGACAATATCTTTCTCATTGGATATGATGTAGGATACCTAACTGACGTTAAAACTTGGCTAGCAGCCTAATTTCAAGTTAAAGATTTGACAGATGCACAATATGTTCTTGAAATCCAAATCATAAGGCAACCTATATCGAAAAAATGTTGGTTCGATATTCGAAGCAGAACTCTAAGAAGGATTTATTATCGTTCAAGTACGGGGTTCACTTGTCTAAGGAACAGTGTTCTCAGACACCTCAAGAAGTTAAAGATATGAGACGTATTGCCTATGCCTCAACTGTTGACAACTTAATGTATGTTATACTCTACACTAGACTAGACATTTGTTATGCAGTGAAAATAGTCAATAGATATCAGTCCAACAAGTGTTAGACCACTAGACGGTTGTTGGGACAAATATTGACTCATTTAAAGATAGCCTACTCTCAATTCTTATCATGTATATATTCACTATTCTTATATTTTTATGCAGAATATGAAAATAGACTTTAATATGAACCCAACGATACGAAAATGACCCAAATCGGAGTTCAAATGAAGGAGAACAGGCAAATTAAACATAAGGGACACATTGGTAAATATTGAAGAAGATGGAAACATGTCAACCCCTCACTCGCGCCCGTCCAGCCTCTAAGTCACGAGTTCAAACCTCACAAGACACATTTTTATCGAATTACTTAAGTCAAAAACGACGTTGTTTTATGGCCCTCACGCGCATCCCCGAAGTCACAAGTTTGAATCTGGCTTCACACACAAAATTAACCACTTATTTCGAGCCTCAATTCGTGTCTTCGACGATCCACTACTATTCGTACGCCACGTGGTGCACCCCCTCAACCACCGAGTTCGAGTCCAGTCAACGTCGTTTTATTCTTTTTCCATTTATTGCATGGCATTTTTGTGATTCATTACCAAATTTTTTAAATTTCTTCAATTTTCATCATTGTTTTTGGGAATGGGCTTGTGAATATAATTTTGGTCCCATTCTCCTATTTCTTCCTATAAATACCCCAATTAACCCCTAATTTTACATTCAATTCACTATTCCCTCCAAAATTAGTCTCAATTTCTCCCAAATTTCAAATTAGTTACCCTCATTCTATAATTTTTGGATCTTCAATAAATTTTTTAGAATTATTGAAGATGCAAGGCTAATTTCTTGAGCTAATTTGGGCTTAGGTGATTCTAATCTTTGAGAATTTCATTACTTTGATTTTTCATTATAATTAAGGGTTTGATTAATCTTTGATCTTGATGTAATTTTTGTTAGAATCAACAATCAATTGTATCAAGAATTAGATCTTTGATTCAATTTTATTAATTCTTATAATTTTGATTCTTGACCTTTCATTTCTTGGTTCAATCTTTGTAAGCAATTTACCCTAAGTATATTAATTAGTGCAAGATTAATTGAATTACTTGTTTCTACATAAAAGTTCTCTTGATTCTTGGTTTTATCACTCCCATTCTTGAAATTGTTTGATGTCTTATGAATTTCAGTTGTTCTTGAGTCAATTCTTGGAAATTAAATGCATTCTTTTTTAGTGCACAAATTAATTTTTATTTAATTCCTTGGTTGCATTATTATGAATGATCTTGTGATCTTCTTTAAAAAACAATTAGGGTTTAGTTAAGATTGCAAGAATTAAACTAATTCCCCATGAAATTCATCTCTTTTCTTGAATTTTGATTCAAAATTCCTCCAATATCAAGCAATTTGATCTTGTGAGAAATCTTGAACCAAAAACCCCCTCTTAATTAAGCATGATTCAATTTCCTTCACTTTCTTTGATTCAATGATAAGATTAAATCCATGCCTAAGCTCATTCCTCACTTCTCTTCTTGGAATTCAATCTTTAATATCTCCTTTTTTGTGAATTGTATGCCATACTAAATTCCCCTTCTCATTCTCTCTTATAACTTCCCCAAAATTGTTTTCAATGCTTTTCTTTTCTTTTTGTTACTAACCTCAATCTTTTCAAGCATTACATTCAAGAAAACATCAATCCTACACTCTCTTGGGTTTGACACCCGTGCTTGCACCTATCTACAGTAAAATCAAAGGTAAACTACAAATAATCTTTTGTCAAGGCGGTTTAGGTAAGTATCATTCGCAACCACTTTAATTTCCAAACATGAATATGTTGATAACGACCTTGCCTATATACTTTACATAATTCTTTACTTTTTTGCATATCAATCCCGACCTTGTCAACGACAGTTAAAATTATTCTCATATATCTAAGGAGAACGAGAGACTACGTGCTTGTGTATGGAGCTAAGGATTTGACCGTTACATGATACACTAACATTGATTTCCAATTAAATTAAAAGAAATTTTAAATCCACTAATTAATTAATTAATCAATTAATAATTAATTAAATAATATTTAATTAATATTTCATTTAAATCATATTTAATGAATATCTCTCCAATATCTTATAGTTTTAAATTAATTTAATTAAATCAAATTTAATTAAATAAAATTAAACTAAACTATTAATTAATTCTCCAATTAATTAATAACTAAATTAAATATCTTATATTTAACTTAATTAAATTTGAATCATATTAAAATATAAATTTCTCTCATAACCAATAATTTTAATATGAATCCAATTCACTTTAAATTAATATTTGAACTCCCTCAAATATTTTATCTTTCATAAATTAATTTTGAATCATATCCAAAATTAAATTTATAATAAAATTTAATTAAAATATAAACTTTATATTATAATGTATCACCATACATTATACTAATTCCAAAAGTAAATTTGAATATTTTCAATTACAACCAATATAAATAAATCTCATTACCCTTTACGAGCTAGAAAGGGGACCTAATGGACCTAAAGAAAAGAAGCTACAACGATATGAGATTAATTGGCTAAACTCATTAACCACATTAATCAGTATTTGTTAACTGTGTGTACACTCCACTAAAGACTCATAAGTGAAACCTTCTCACTGTAGATATATTTTTGTGTCCATGGATATAGGCCAATAACAGTAAGTTAGTCCTTCACAAGTGTTCGTAACACTAGTTGTGTCCAATTATCATTTTACCTGTAGGTTACTTCTAGTCGTTAAATACCAATGCTCATCTAATGAACAACTTGTTTATGGTCCAACCAATAAACAGAAACCCCTCTTGTGCCATAGAGTGGGCATGGTCCTTTGTTCAAGTCCCGGAAACACCATTTAAGGAAACGTTCACCTACTTATCGTAAAGTCGAGAAGGAGTGAATTCCATCTTGTGTGATTATGTTTCCAGCTCTCCGCTCGATCTTGTCATCAAAATGATAAGCATATTGAGTCAGAAATCTGACCATTCTCACCTTTACAAATCAAAGGACAATCCTTCATGAACAAGAGTTCATAATACACTCAAGGTTAAGAATGAGTTACCTAGGTCATTGCTTTGCTAGGTTGCACTTGATAATTTTGTGTGTGTGTAATGCAGATGCAATACGTCACTAAGTCAGGTCATCACGCGTAGTGTGCTCAACGTAACTCTCTGTATAACATGCTTTGATCATTAGAAATGAGTCATGGGTCATGATCATAGCATGCAAAATGCTCACTATGTACCTCTTCATCGTATCATACTTAAGTCCTAGTCAAGTATAGGTTTTCTTACTGCTTGCCCAAGTACAAGCGAAACAATAGGATTACCTTCGTGATCTAAGGTTGAACATTGAGAACTGTTGATAGACATTAGTTGGGCATTATAAGAATTAATTATAAAGGTATAAAAGAATCAGAGCTAGGATTAAAACTACTTATGTACGCCTAGAGAATCTATAAATGAGAGTAATTAGATGCGAAATGAAATTGTATGCGAACTAACTTGTATGCGAGAAAGAGTGAAGAAAGGTTGACGAGCCATTAGGCAATTAAGCAATGTGAGAGCTTGATGCAATTTAACTTACTCAATCAACTTATGATTAATCTATGCTCCTCTCAAAGTTATTGAACGCCACACATAGTCTCCTTCCGGGATCTATATGACTTAGTCTAATTAGGCGAGATAGATCTCAGAGTATTCACTTATGACTTTTATAGAACTTTGCGATTACGAACAATAACCTTTCGACTTCTAATACCCACCTTATTCGCCTTTCGTTATACAAATGTTGGAAGTTATCTCACTAAGGTAGAGTTTATTTCCAATAACATCCTTACGCGCATTAGCCTTATCCTTACTACTTGTCATCTCGGGTAGTTGGTAATTGACACTGGCCAAGCGATAAATATAGATCAACTAATGCGATAAGAGTTATAAGTTTTACTTCTTATCAAAAATTATCACTGACTTAAACTACTAATAACACTTTGACAAATGAAAAGTAAAGAAATGATGGATTGAAAATGTATAAGAATTTAATATATGTAAAGAATGTAGGCCTTAGGCCATTGGACAATATGAACAACTTATATGACAAAGAAGTGCAAAAATGGAAAGAGAAGAGAGTAGAAAAATATTACAAGTTAGGGGAAAATGGAAGTATGGATTCTTTCCTTCTCAAAAGCCAAGCTTTTGCTTTTACAACTGATCGAAGAAGAAGAAGAAAACATTTATAGACAACAGTCTCTCTCAAGGATATTTGGCCTATTTGGGCCTCTTGCGCCCATTCAGGCATCTCATTTTTAGGTTGATGGAGATGGCTTCATATAGGCAACATTTGACAGGAAAACTTCTATCTTCTGAACTTGCCAGCACCACCCACCCAAAGTGCGTCTGTTGTATGTCATATTATCTCCAACTACCATTTTTGTCTTCTAGTGACCCTTCCTCGTGTGATAACTTTGTTCCTCGCTCGGAGACGTTAATTTCCAGATGAGTTTTTGGTTGTAGTCCTTTTGCGAGATGTGTTCTGCGGTTCACTAGTTCCTTTCTTTATTCATTATCCTACGTTGAGACATTAAAATCACGTAAAACAGGCATAATACTTATGTAAAGTGTATTTCCAAATACTTATGCGTTTATAACACAAGTTACGCATTCTGGTCATCTTCTTGTGCATTTTGATCTCGTTATTCTAATAAAAGGAGCTATAATAACGAGTATTTATACACACTATCAATCATCTTAATGATATAGAAATCTAACGAATTAACAAAGTTACATCTAGTGGTTACTATTTCATGGTCCAGTTTTATGCAAACTCATTGCATAGGATACCCTCACTTGCATGTCACCTACACGAATGCGTTGGATCATTAGGTTTGTTTTAAATACAAAGTTAGTCGTATCCATAATGTTGTCAGGATAAGGTACTCGGTCGTACCTCTATACTATAGACCCTTTAAGATGATCTCGAACATTGATCCCTGTAAGTCTATACATACTATTCAACACTGATAAATAGCTTAGAATGTTAGTTCATTAGATTTGGGTTGTTAAGACAAAACTAATAATATAATCAATTGAAGGGATACAAGCCCTTTGGCAGTGGAAGATTTTACATAACCTATAATGACCCAAAACTTTTCTACTAAGTTGACGTCCTTACCATTTAAATAAATATGAACTTTTTAATTTAAAATAAGAGAAAATAAAAAATTTAAAGAAAACGTTCAAAATATTCATTTAAAATTTATAGTAAATTATATAAAATAAATAATTAATTAAATAAAATACTAGTTCGAGCCCTAAAAGTTTAATAAAATATAAAATAAAAGAAATACCAAAAGTAAAAATGAGTTCTAAAATAAATTTATGCAAACTTATTACTGAAAACATAAATGCAGAAGAAAACCTAAATTTTCCCCTATGGACATTCACGATCACTTCTTATCATTCGCCAGCTTCTTTTTTCCTCTATCTTTGCCTGAAAAATTAAAAATTTAAAAGAATTAGTATAAATTTATACTCAGTAAAGGACTCACCATTAGCCCTGCTACGTGTCTGTTAAGTTTCTGTTAGAGTCTTGTAAGAAGTACCATCTAACTATTGTGCTCTCGAATGCATGTTATGCAGTTATCCCCTGGGGACACATCTGGGCTCTTGGTGACCCTGAAGGGAACACCCTCAAGGAGAGTCAGGCTGTAAGTGATCTCGTCAAATCACATATAAAATTGGTCACACAGGCATATATAGGTAATGATCCTGTGGGACACCCATAAGGTACGACTCTAACAGTAAATCTAATACAACCTCATAGCCTATATACATATACCATATCATGAATATCATAGCTCAGTCACACAGAATTCAATCACAACACATCTAATCATATCATGTCTCATTCAATAAGTAGCTTGGTCAAAACGTATCTAGTCATATACATCTTTGTCATACATATGGTCACCTCTAACAATCATATTACGCAAGTTAATACTTTATTGCATAAGAAAGAACATACATGCAACTTTCAATATAGGGTCGAATGGGAGAATCTCTTACTTGGAGGTTTGCTAAATTAATAACTCTTTGGTTGATAGTCAAACCCTTCCAATACCTAGTCTTATACATAAACAAGATTAAAATGAATAATTTAGTCAACTGTCAACCTACTGTTTAATTTGGCAACCAAACTTACCCCAAGATTAAGGTTGAATCCAACACAACCTTGAGTCGGAAAAATTTTCTGCTAAAGTCCTCCAACAAATTGCCAACTCAGCCTTTCAGGAAAAAATTAATTCAACTTAAACAAATTTGTGAATTTATCTCAAACCAAAATTTGTGATGGTGTAGAATGTGGCATGGACAAGGACGAGACGAATGGCTCGCAAATGGAACGAATGAAGCAGGACAAGTTCGACTTCGAGCAACCTAGTGTAAACGCGGTGGCGCAAATGATTATTCTCAGCTCGGCGGCGATCCTCATCTCTGCTTGAGCAAGCAACGAACAAAGAAAACAAATAGAGAAGATGACCAGAGGAGGGTAGCGACATGCGACTAGGGCTTACGTGGTAAAGGGAGGAAGAAGATGAATTGCACGCAAACCAAAGGCTTCTTTATAATAATAATAATATTAGTAATATCATTATTATTATCAATTTTCCTAATAACTCACTTTTCCTTTTTCTCTCTCTTCCCATTCTAATTAATTCCTCCTCTCTCTCTTCATTAATCAACCATCAAATCAATTTCTTTTTATCTTCCTCAAACAACACTTAATAATTACATTTTTTCAATAAAAACAATTATTATAAATCTTCCATAACCTACTTAAAAAAAATATATAATTCAAACCAATTTCATCGATAATATAACGCCTAACCAATCTCAACATAATTTAATAAACCAAGACAATTTAATTTAAATTTTATCACCATTCTTAGGGTGTTACAATCTTCCCTCCTTTATGAAACTTTCATCCTTGAAAGTTGTAATCTTCGAATAACTCGGGATACTAAGCTCTCATGACATCCTCTCTTTCCTAAGTAGCTTCTTCAACTTCATGGTTTCACCCCAAAACTTTAACCAGTGCAATTCCCTTGTTACAAAGCAACTTAACTTCCTTTGCCAAAATCTCAACTGGTTGCTCCTCATAGCTCAAGTTCTCATTAATTTGCAATGGCTTGTAGTTAACTATATGTATAGGATCTTCTACATACTTCCTCAGCATAGAGACATGAAACATATCATGGACTGCAGATAATGACGGACATAAAGCCAAACGGTAAGCTACAAAGCCAATCCTCTTAAGAATCTCAAATGGCCCTACAAAACGTGGACTCAACTTTCCCTTCTTCTCGAACCTCTAAACAATCTTCATAGGTGCTGCCTTCAGAAAAACCATGTCCCCTACATTAAAATCAAAGTCCATACGTCGTTCATCAGTATAACTCTTCTGTATGCTCTGTGCTGTCAACATGCGAACTCTAATCTTCTGTATGGCTTTGTTGATTGCTTGAACTAGCTCAGGTCTAACATCCTCTTCTCACCAACCTCACCCTAAAAAACAAGAGATCTACTACTCTTACCATACAAAGCTTCAAATGGTCCCTATGAATGGTAGTCTTGTAGCTGTTATTATAGGCAAATTCCATCAAGTGCAAATGGGAGTCCCAAATCCCTAAGAACTCCAACACGCAAGCTCGCAACATATCCTCGAGGATTTGGTTCAAATGCTCTGTATGATCATCACTCTGAGGGTAAAAGGATGTACTAAAGTCTAATCTTGTGCCCATGGCAGCCTGAATTCCTTTCTAGAACTTGAAATTAAAACGGGCATCTATGTCATAAACTATTGACATAGGCACTCCATGCAATCTCACTATCTTAGTCAAATAAAAATGTGTCCACTTACTGGCAGTATAAGTGGACTTCCCTGGGATGAAATATGCTGACTTCATGAGCCTGTCAACAATAACCCATATCACTATATAACCCTTCAGGGTCCTAAGCAGTCTTGGTTCCTTCACCTGCTGGCGTACCAGACACTTACTGACAAAGTCTGCCACCTCTCTCTTCATATTTCTGCACCAGTAAACTCGTTTCAAATAATGGTACATCTTTGTACTGCCTGGATGCATAAAAAATGGAAAACTATGGGCCTCAATCAATAACTCGGTTTTAACTGCACTGTCTGCTGGCACACATAATCGTTTCTAAAACATGAGTCCATCATTAGAGGATATAGAGAACTCCTCAACTTGTCCTACTTCTGCTAAACGATGCTTATCAATCAAATAAGGATCAGTGAGTTGGGTAATAACAACCGTCTACCTCAAAGTTGACTGTACTAACAACTAAGCTAATTGTGGGGTGACCTCTCCCACTGCAACGATAATCTCAGCTCTTTCAAGATCTTTGTGCAAAGGAATTTGACTGGTAATGAGTGCTGCAAAATGTGATACCTTCCAACTAAGAGCATCAGTTACCACATTCGCCTTACCTGGGTGGTACAAAATCTCACAATCATAGTCTTTGACTAATTCAAGCCATCTTCGCTGCCTCATATTTAACTCTTTCTGAGTGAAGAAATATTTCAAGCTCTTATGGTCAGTGAAGATCTGAATCTTCTCACCATATAAATAATACCTCCAGATCTTCAGTGCAAAAACTATTGCTGCCAACTCTAAATCATGTGTAGGGTAGTTCTGCTCATGACTCTTCGATTGACGAGAGTCATGAGCAACCATCTGACCTTGCTACATAAATACACAACCTAGTCATTTCTTAAAGGCATCGTTGTAAATCACATAACTTTCATATCCATCTGGCACTGTAAGGACTGGTGCGATAACGAGTTTATGCTTAAGGTCCTGGAAACTACTCTCACATGTTGGACTCTAAACAAAAGAAGTACTCTTTCTGGTTAGTTGGGTCAAAGGACTAGCTATACGAGAGAATCCTTCCACAAACCTCCTATAATAACCTGCTAAACCCATAAAACTTCAAACTTCACTGATTGTAGAAGGTCGAGGCAAACTGGTAACGGCTTTGATCTTCGTTGGCATAGAAACTCCTTCACTGGACACTACATGACCAAGGAACGACACCTGTTTCAGCCAGAACTCACACTTGGAAAACTTGGCATACAGCTTATTGGCTCTAAGAGTCTCTAACACCTGATACAAATGCTCCTCGTGCTCAGTCTCTGTCTCGGAGTAAACCAAGATGTCATCAATAAAAACTATCACAAAAGTGAAGAAATCTTTAAACATCATGTTCACCAATTCCATAAAGGCAGCGGGAGCATTTGTCAAGCCAAAGGACATCAAAATAAACTCATAATGTCCATAACGAGAACGAAAGGCCATCTTGGATATATCATTGTCCCTAATCCTTAACTGGTGTAAACGCGACGGTGCGAACGATTATTCTCAGCTGGGCGGCAATCCTCATTTTCGTTTAAGCAAGCAGCATATGAAGAAAACAAATAAAGAAGATGATCGAAGGAGGCTAGCAGTGTGCGACTAGGGTTTGCGTGGTAAAAGGAGGTGGAAGATGAATTGCACGCAAACCAAAGGCTTTTTTATAATAATAATAGTAGTAGTAATAATAATAATAATAATAATATTATTATTATTATTTCTTTATTTTCCTAATAACTCACTTTTCCTTTTCTTCTCTTCCCATTCCGATTAATTCCTCCTCTCTCTCTTCATTAAATAACCATCAAATAATTTCTTTTTATCTTCCCAAAAAACACTTAATAATTACACTTTTTTCAATAAAAATAATTATTATAAATCTTCCATGATAATGAATCACTAGTTAATAATTTAATTAATTCTCCAATTAATTTCACTAGAAATCAAACTAGTTAACAGAGTTACATCTAGCGGTTACTATTTAGCAGTTCGAACTTATGCAAACTCATTGCATAGGATACCCTCAAGAGTATGTCAACTACATGAACGGTTGGATCATTGTGTTTGTATCAAATAAAAAGTGAGTCGTGTCCATAGTGTTACCAGGATAAAGTACCCAACCTTATCCCTATACTATAGATTCATTTAACTGATCTAGAACATTGATCTCTGTATGTCTCTACTTACCATTCAAGACTCATCAAATAACTTAGGATGTTGGTTTAATGGATTTGGGTTATTAAGACAAAATTAATAATATAATCAATAACAATTATTGTAATAATAACATTTTATTAATAACAGTCAATGGATTATATTTACAATCTACGAGTTTTAGGACATAAATCCTAGCAAACTCCCAGTTGGACTAAAACTCTAGTCTGTATTAGATGTAGATAATAAAGAAATCATTGACATTGAAAATGGTAAAATGTAGAAGTATATTACATAAAACGTATATATACAAATACAATAAACTAGGGCATCCTCATACCCATTACACATCTCCCACTTGCCCTAGATTACCTAATGTACATATCTCGTAGACCTAGACTTTTTAGAAGACACTTGAATTCTTTAACCATGAGAGTCTTTGTAAATGGATCAGCAATATGCCCTACTTTTATCTCAATATAAAGTGTTGGGCATGTTCATGTTTGGAACAACTTCCAACTCATGCAGGAACTTCCTGGGCCAAACTGCTTCTTTTGCTGCTTCACAAGCAGCGACGTACTCCACCTAGTAAAGTTTGCAATGCATCATTGCTTGATACTATGCTATACCACAGCTCTCCCGTTTAGGGTGATCACTGATTCCAACGTGGATTTCCTAGAATCCTTATCGGTTTATAAATCAGAGTCAGTGTATCCTGTAAGGATCAAATCTTTAGCTCCATACACAAGCATGCAGTCTCTCGTTCTTCTAAGATACTTAAGAATAATTTTAACCGTCGTTCAGTGGTCTAACTCTGGATTGGACTGATGTATACTGACTATTTTCACTGCATAACAAATTTCTGACCGAGTGTAGAGCATAGCATAAATTAAGCTGCCCACAGTGGAGGCATAGGGAATACATCTCATATCCTCAACTTCTTAAGGTGTCTTAAGACACTATTTGTTAGACAAGTGAACCCCATGTCTGAAAGGTAGTAAATCCTTCTTAAAGTTCTGCATCAAATATCGAACAAACATTTTGTTGATAAAGGTTGCTTGAGATAGTACTAGCGATTTGTACTTGTGATCTCTTATGATTTGGATCCCTAGAACATATTGTGCCTCTCCCAAATCTTTCGTTTGGAATTAGGCTGCTAGCCAAGTTTTAATGTCAGTTAGGTATCCACTACTACAAAACTGACAATACTTGACGCTTAAAAACTGTAAGTATCTGTTTACTTGATCCTTTTCAATTTGTCAAGTAATCCAGTGTCAAGAATAAAGGAGGTTTACTTGACAGTTTTTAAGCATCAAGTACAATTATACTTGATAGGTAAAAAGCGTCAAGTATATTATACTTGATAGGTAAAAAGCGTCAAGTATATAAGATTACTTGACGCCTTTTACGCGTCAAGTAATCCAGTGTCAAGAATAAGGGAATTTTTTGTTTGACAGTTTTTACACGTCAAGTAAATATATACTTGACAGTTTATATATGTCAAGAATTTGTTTATTCTTTACACGTTTTACATGGCGATACTATTTTTTTCAAACGAATAATAGTATAATTTGAAATACCCATATAATTATATTGCACCTGTTTTGAAGTCCAACAATGATATACAACATGATCAACTAAACTATTTACATTTCTTGAATCAACCCAAACCTTCAATCAAATAACTAACAAATTGCCTATATATCATTGAACATATAGATATAGTTGGTCATTACAATATATTTACAACATAAAAACATATCGTTCTTATTTATATTACAAAACGAGTTATGAACATCATTCTTAATCATAAAACACAAAGTATATGTAATAATAAGAAACAGAGACATCACCCTCCTCCAAGCACCACAACACTCTTAGATAACTCCAAACTGATCGAAGTCTCACTGATTATTATCCTCAACTCCTTGAAATCTACAAACGAAATAAGAATAACATTAAAATTAAGAAATTTAACTTCTAACTCCAACTAGCATATAACAATGAGGACTTAAATGTGAAGAACTATAAAGACCAGGTCCACAAAAAACTATCTAACATAACAATCCATTTCCACATTTAAACTCAGAAATGCACCATTAAACCATAGAGATCCAACGACACCTAATATAATTTATGTAACCTCAAAACAAACAATTGAAAAGGAAATTATCAGGCATCAGCACAACCCAACTCCAAATCCAAAAACATCGTTATAGCCAACATTCAATAAGAAAATTAAACACAGAATAAATCTACAACATTCTAAACAAATTGAAAAAATGCAAGCCAATTAGCAACAGAGAAATAAACAATAGGTGTCAAAACAAGGCTAGAATCAAAAGGGAAAACAAAAAGAAAGTTCGATTTAATCGATTTGAACATTCAATGAGCTGAAAGTACCAAGAAAATCAACATCCAAGAGAAGAGAAGAGGAAACGGTTGGAAAACAAAAAAGAAAAGAGGGAAAAAGAAGTGCATACCTGAAAGAGGAAGAAAATTACAGGGAAAGAGAAATGAAAGAAAGGGAGAGTGAATCTTACAGTTGATGGAAAGGGTAATAGAGATTGGAAATTTTGTTTGCTCTATTTTTGCTCTATCTTTCCAAAATAGAATGGAAGAGCACAGCGCTAATTATAAAAGACAACAAATTGGTTAGTCTTTAATTTTAATGTCAAATCTCCGCTTAAAGAAAATGTCAACATATCAATGGATCTTTTAGTTCCAGTACTGTCAAATAACAAATATATCTAATTATTAGCTACAGAGTATCAAAAAAAAGTTTCAGAAGTACAAATTCAGGAGCAACGATCAGCACAAATAAGCAGGAAAGGAAGCAATGTTTTTATGTTTATTGAGAGAACAATTGATTCCAAATCCTTATGAGTACAAAATCTATGTGGTACAAAAATCACAAAACCACAATAATATTTGAGAAAGTGAAAAACTTAGTAATGACCATTTCTAATCATAGAACTACAAAAAAAATTCATGAGATAAAAGAGAACAAAAAAAAACAGAGACCAGTAATACATAAAATATTCCATGAATATTTTTATTCCTTTGTGAACTCCTCTCAAGTTAAACATTAATTGCAATTAGCTATTGGAATTTAATTATTTAATCTCAAAACAAAGACACTAACACATTACAAAAAATAAATAAACAAAGATGTAATAAACAAAAAACATGGTAAGCTAACCTTATTATTTTTTCTTTTTGCAGTGGCAAAATCTACTCAAAATGAAGGTAGAAAACAAAATCTAACTAGAAACAAAGTCACACAGAAAGTAAGCTAACCTTATACAATCCCAAATATATTTTATAGTAGATTTCTCAACAAGGACTTATACAGTTTCAATGAATTTGAGGTGTTCATGTTCCATACACTAAAGAGATGAAACACTGAAGTTGGCTCCATCATGATGAAAGCATGAAATGTATTAAAAATGAAGGATATTCAAGTATTTCATAAAACTATTCCACACACTTTGTACTTGCAACAAAACAACAAGATAATGTCATAACTTATCCATGTCAATTTACCTTATTTATTTCAACCAACCATGCAGTGAACTCTGGTCGCTTGTTCCTAAAAAACAAAGTTACTATGATCAAATTGAAGAAACCAAGAAGCAGTATAGAAACTCTTTCACAGTATAACAAAAATCAAGATCAAAATGTGCGTTCTCAACTTGCCTAGAATTAATATTGCTAAGCGAAGGAAGAAAACAGATTTCATTTCAGACAGAAAGCAAAAATGCTTTTAGTGATAGAGAAGAAAACAAAAAAAAAACGAGATTGATAAAGAAGACATAGTATGACATCTAGTATTAGACATATAAATGGAAAATTTCTGGCAATTGCATTGTCAATGCTCAATTTACTTCATCTACTAGTTTTGTTGATATGTAACCCTTGCTAACTTAATTCATTTAAACAAAATAATCTTCAATTAGTTAAATAGAATAAGATTGACAAACCAATGATTCGAACACGGTACCTTTTCCCATTGTCTTCAAACTTTTTTCATCTTTTTCCTTCTCTTTTCCTACTTTATCCCTAAACATAAGAAAATCAACAAAAAATTAATATTAAGACACCTTTGGACTAAACAACTCCAAGTTTGAGTGAAATAAAAGGGCATAGTGATGAACTTTATTTTTTTATTGTGAAAAAAGAAAAGAGGTGTAAAGCTTTGTTGAGCATCATATCATTAAACCTTTGATTTGAACCGCTTTAAGGAATGCTCCCCGACATGTGGAAATGCTCTTTGTTTAACATCTAAAAAAATTAGAGATGCAAACAATTTAAAAAATTCGAGAGAAAATAAAATCAATTTATCAAAAACCAAAACTAGAAAACAGAATAAATACCAAACAAGGATATATTTGTTTTGGGCCTTAGTTTTTGTCTTTGAAGGAATATACCCTATAAATTGATGTTCAAAGAAGTCCCTAATTTTATAGTGAGAAAGCTTTCTTATCATCTAAATTTCTCTAGAACTTGTCAGGGTATCATAGGAAAATAGCAAAGTATTTCCTCAAACCATAGATGGCATCAAAAAATTTATTCTAAATTTGAAATTGGGTTTACTTGATTGAAGATCTTCCTATTATAGTGTGAGACTTATATTACATAATAAGTCTCCAAAGATTTTCTAACCATTCCAAATGATATATCTGGCTAGCATACAACACAAACTAATTACAAGAAATTGTATGGAATAGCAAAATTCAATGCAAAATATACCAAACACAAATAGTAAAATAAAGTTGTGTTAACAAAACTTACGACCCAATAATTTTGATTGGCAATGTCCCAAGCACCTTCATACCTCTTTTAAGTAAGATGAAAGTACCAATTTCTTTAGACCAAATCAAACAGAAAATATGTGGCAAACCAAGGTGATTAGAAAGTGATATTCCAGCAACTTACATTAAACTTTCATCACTCCAAGCCATACTTTGATCAGTCAAAATCACTAAACTTAGCTATTGTAAGGGTGTCAACAAAGCCATCAAATTTACACAAACAAACCATGAACAAAGTCATTGATTGTCAATCTTAATAGTCAGTATTCTTATCAATTTAGCACCACACTAGAAAGAAATGGTAGGTAAAATAAATGCTTCTCAACACCAAACACAGTACAAATGGATGGAGTTTTAGTAAACAATTCACTAGTGAAAACAATACACTATAGACAAATTTCATCCGTTCAAGCTAACTTTGCGTGTGTGATGTTTGAATGAAATACTCTAAGTCAGTATACCTCTAATTTTCAAAAGAAAAAGAAAAAATATCAATGGGTGGGTAACCTCTAGATTTGCTTTAAATCAATCCTAGACTATCTTATACCATCCCATATAAGACATGCTTCCATCAACTATTTAGTTGTTTTTCCATCTCAACTTCTTGAAGTTGAGACGCATAAGATTTTCAACTTACAAAAGGGGAAATTTTTAAAGTCTCAGGCAAGTATAACTCAGAAAGGGGAAGTTTAAATAGTTGAATATCATATAAGAATTTCGGAGTAAAGACAACAAATTCAACCCCATCAAAAGTACATACCGTAATAGATGAAAAATCAAAACTTTTGACTAGGGGAAAATCGAAACTCTAAACTTGTAGCAGATAGCAAAAATTATAGCGTTATGGTTGAGGAACTGAGTAGGAAAGGCCGACAACGTTCATCACTGTCGATGAGAAATGGAGTTTGGGATGTGGCTCTGTGGACAATAAAGTTTGAGATGAGAAACAACGTGGGCCACCGTCAATTAGAAGCGAGTGAGATATATGGGCTCTGTTGTTCGCCTTTGATGAGATATGTGGCCAGCCTTTGGAGGTGGAGAGGATTGAGATTGGAGGGAGGGCTTGGGATTTCATGGAGATGTAGAGAGAAAGGGAATTTTATCGATGAGATATGTAGCCAATGGTGGGACGCGTCGATACTGTTCGTGCATGGGTGGTTGGCCAAATTATTCATGCATCATCGTCGGTCGAAATAGTAGTAGTCGTGGGTCAATACACAAAACTTGGATGGGTTTACTGTGGTCGATCGGTGAAGTGGTGAAGATTGGGGATGGGTTTTTTTAGAGGGGTTATTGTGAAGAGGTAGAGAGAAAGGGAAAGAAATGTAGAGCTTGATGTCACGTGGTTAGCGTTTCAACTAACCGTACGTGCGGCACTTGGCTAGTATGATTGCCTCGAGTAGCCAAGTAAGCCATTTGGAAGGCTAGTGCACCAAGTACTATGATGATATTTGGCAGCGGAAGATGATTAGTGCACTAGGGACATTTATATTTAAGGAGGGTTGTAAGACACGAGAAAAGGTTAGAGGAACAAAGGAGCCGAGATAAACACTTCTTAGAATGATACCTTACATTCCAAGAATAAAATAGTACACATTGGGTACAAATATGTAGTCCCTTGCCAGGGGGATGCCATTTGCAAGAGGACTAGTATGTGGCAAGGTTACCTTGCTTGGCTAGGACATGCCAATTTTGCAAGGTTGCAAGGTTGAGTACAAATGAGGCCCTCCCCAAGTATTTATAGACTATCTCCACCGACCTTGGGCCTTAGAAGGTCGGCCAAGGAG
>JBBPDI010031099.1:0-22061 GCA_037974545.1 Cucumis variabilis
TCTAATTATTACACATTATTTTTTCAATTCTTATTTTGTCTTTTACTTTTAATACTATAGTTTTTTATTGTTTTTTCTTTAAAAATTAACTTATTGCAGCTAGACAAACATACAAGTATAATCTGCATTAACAGCAGTTGAGGACAATCAACAAGGTTAAGATGGAAGCCAACAAGCCTCTTATTTTTCCAAATTAAATGGAGAAGGTTGACCAACAAAATTAGATACAACACACAAGCTAGTATGTGAGCAACAAAATTACACACATACGATTTGTTACGATACAAGACAATATAATTTTATTGTTTCGTATATATAATTAGTATTATGGTACATCAAACTTGATTAATATTATAATAAAAACTTTTTAAATTAATAATTATATCAATTTAAACTATAAATTCTCAAGCATTATATTAAAACTTTCATATCAATTTAACTTCAACCTCAAAGATTGAGTTAGGCATGGATTTCATCAAATCTCTTGAGACAAAGAATAAGCTAAGTATCTTGATCAATCACACTAATTAAATGTTCTTGACATGCAACTCAACGTATGAATGGTAAAATTCAATGATTCTTAACTAGTATTTGAAAAAAACGCAAAATTAATGGCAATGGTTTAGATAAACCTAATGCTAACACTACATCATAGTTAGAGGACCCAACCAAAAACATAGTGAGAGGGTCTCCGACGAAAACCCAATTCTAAAGTAAAATGATAACAGCAACAATAATTTAGTGTTTTAATAATGGATACGGCCCTAATTTGGAGGGAAACAATTTGATTTTACCTTTACTATTTACTCATCCACAACAAAGAATTCAAATTTTTAATTTTAATAATAATAAAAAATATACTAAAAATATGACTAATTAGCTTATGTTCATGTTGCAATTTTATTCTTAAGCTTTCTGTGTCCTCATTCCAATATAATGTGAAGCAATTTTTGAAGAATTTCATCTCCATCGTAGCCCTTCACAAAGGAAAATTCTTGGCCTCAGTATTTTTTCTGCTGTTTTTTGCCATCTCTATTCCAAAAAGAATTATCGTATCTCTTCAAAGATTCTCAAAATGCTCACGAGAATATTATTATCTTTTCGTCTTCTACCTCTTCTATCTTTACATATTATTTTCTTTTTTGTATTGCATTTAATTAACTCTTAATCTTTTTGTAAACATCTCTAACATATATACTTACCCTAACAATATTGAATAAAATTTTAATGTTTTAAATTAAAATTACTTTATTCCAAACTTTGATAGCTTGATTTTTACTTTATGTTTAATAAAATGTTATTATTGCTTTAGCACTTTTCATAAAATTTAACATAAATTATTATTCATTTAATAAAATAATTCTTGACTTGAGAAATGCCTATTATATTATTCCATACAATTATTTAATATAATCAAGTAAATGAAAAGTATACACACACGTATATGTCACATCTCCTTTCAATAATTTATAAAAGAATTAATAGACATGAATTAAAATAAATTTGTTTACTCATTTTAAAATGTAAGATCAAATTTGTAATGTTTTTGGTGCGTTTTTGTTACATCATATTATAATTAAATCCACAAAAGTGATATCCACTCGGCCAATGTTGCATTCATTTAATTTAACCATATAAAGAATTGCAAAGAATTTTTTTTAAAAAAAAAAAAATTACTGTTACTTTTTTGTATAGTACC
Organism: Cucumis variabilis; assembly: GCA_037974545.1. Lineage (NCBI taxonomy): Eukaryota > Viridiplantae > Streptophyta > Magnoliopsida > Cucurbitales > Cucurbitaceae > Cucumis > Cucumis variabilis. Next base: position 1,700 of record JBBPDI010031099.1, read on the forward strand.
ACTTTTTCCATCTTCTTTTTTTTTAAAAAAAAATATTTTTCTTTTAATGATCTATGTAATTGGATATGTTTAGAAAGATTTATAACTGCTAAACATTTTATTAAAACAAATTATATATAGGGTTTACTTAATTATTTTACCCTTTAAATTTTGAGAGACACATTTAAAAGTTGTTTGGATTATAATCCATTTTTATTTTGGTGTCTAAAGATATAATCATGCTAAAAAAGAAAAAGAAAAAGAAAAATCTTCCATATGCTCTTATTTTTAAAAAGAGAAAAACAATCAAATACTTTTAGGTCATTAAATTTATATTTTTAGAGTTAATGAGAACTTAGTTGGAAAAAAAAAAACACAACCAAAAGTTCTAAAGGAGAATTTGTGTTTCAAAAACGAAAAAGAAAAAGAGCAAAATTTGTATATATATAAATGGCTTATTCAGCTTTGATTGTAATTTTTGAGGGAATGCTTGCTCGACCAATGACCAATTAAATTGCATGTGTTTTTTCAAGATCCAATCTCACTGATATACTTGTCATTTAATATTGCGTTGTTTCTATCCAATCATATTGTCCATAAGATCATGCCATATCATTAAAATTGATTATGTTTTTTTATGTTGTTGCTTTTTGTCTTGCACATATAAATAAGCACAGTGATTTTGCATCGGCTTCCATCATCTCTTTGCCTTTGATCGATTGTAATCTCTTTCATATATTTTGAGCTTTTTGGTACCTGAGAAAAATATGATTTACATCTTTGCATCAATTTGGATTTAGATAAGGGTTTGGGAATCTTTTTTGCATCATGTCTATGGTGTTGATTCACTCGTGAAGAATTGTCCGTATAAAAACTTGCACTTCTTAGGAATGTAAGCTCCCCAAAGGTTTTTAGAAGAGATTGATGGATATTTGCTCGCATCCTCCTTGCTTCTTTGAATATAGATAACTTTATCGAGGAATTAGTGAACATACCGCTTTCATTTAGGCTCCAAATAGGCTTTCTTGGACCACCATTTGCAATAATTATCTGGAGGGAAGCTTTAATAGCAAGACATAAGCTAGACTCTCTCTCATAGAGTTGTCTTCTCGGATCCATATTTCAATCACAAACGAGTGTGATCCCACACCTCTTTTATGGTTGCATTATGTTTATTTGATAATGCAAAAAGCTTTGAAAATTTTTTTGACATTGGAAGGTCACTGTTCCAATTGTGGTGCCAGAAATAGAGATTGTCTCCATTGTTGATTAGCCAATTGAATTTTGTTTCGAACCAGTCCTTTCCTCTTAGAATAGCTCTCCATGGTGCTTTTATGGTACTCAATTTTCTTCTTGAGGAAATTCTCTAGGAATTCTTCTTTTATACTTTGCATCTATTACCTTTTTCAACAAAGAGCTTTCTTCCTTATGATAGCACCAAAGCCATTCACTTAGCAATGCGAAATTTGTATCTTTTACTTTTGTGAGGCCAAGTCCCCTAAGAAGTTTGGGTGTTGTTCAATTGGACCAGCTAATAAGGTGTAAATTGGAATCTTTTTTGCTTCCATTCCAAAGGTAATTTCTCCAAAGTTTTTCTATTTCTTTGTAGAAGGAGGTCGATGCTTTAAAAATGGACAGAAGATAAGTTGGAAGGCTTGTTAAAGATGCTTTGATCAATGTAAGCCTTCCTCCTTCGGACACTTGGTTGTATCTCCATCCATATAGTTTCCAGTGAACTTTGTTAATCACTTGCTTCGAAAAAATCTTTAGATTGTGGTTTGTCGCCCAGCAGGTTCCCAAATACCTAACCGACAAATGAGTTTGTGTTAGTCCCCATTGTTCATCTACCCCTTGAGTTCTTTCCGTTGAGACATTTACAGGACTAATGATTTATTTAGTACAATTTATCTTCAAACCATATGCTAATCCGAACATCTTCAGAGCGTATTGTAGATTCTGCAAATATGTGTCATTGTCTTCTACGAAAACTAGGATGTCGTCAGCAAAGAGTTTACAACATCAAGCTTTGTTGAATACAACCCCTTTATCGCATTTCTAGTTTTAAGATGATTTAAGAGTCTACTTAGATAGTCCATGGACAGAACAAAGAAGAAGGGAGATAACGAATCTCCTTGCGAAATACATCTTGTTGAATTAATTCTACCATGAAGTTTTCCATTTATAATCATCAAGTACTGAACATTGTTGAAACACATGCTTTCATCCAATTTCTCAATTTTATAAGATAATATTTCATCAATAGCATGTAGTCAATAAAATCCCAGTCGATTTTTTCGAAAGCCTTTTCAACATCAAGCTTTCAAACGAATCTCTTTGTTTTTTTTTACCCGCCAATAATCAATGGCTTCGTTTGCAATCAATATTTCATCTGTAATATGTCTGCCTCTTACAAAAACCATCTAATTTTCCACAGTTGTTTCTGTTCGAGTAGTTTTTAGACGATAAGCCAACATTTTTGAAATAATCTTGTATAGGTTGGTAGTTAGGCTGATTGGTCTGTAGTCAGATACTGTAATGCATTTGTCGTCTCTCTTGCCAATGAGAGCTATGTAAGTTGTATTAACATTTTTTTTGTTAATAATATTGCTTCTGTGGAAGTCATTTAGAACACCCATCACATTCGAGTTTAGAAGGTGCCAGTATTTTTTTTTTTTTTGTAAAAGAGGATTGAAAATCCATCTGGACCTGGGGCTTTTCCATTGCTGATAGATGAGATATTTTGTTTGATTTCTTTTTCTTCAAGGGAGAACAAAAGAATTCGTGGTGATTTAAGTTGATTGGACTCCAATTCAGGTTTGATATCCAAATCCTGCCTTTTTTATCATTGCTGAAAATTTCACGAAAATGGTCAGTAATGGCTTTCACTATTGATTCAGTTGAATTTCTCAGCTCACCATGTGAATCCAATATTTCAGTAATCAAGTTACTTTGTTGATTAATAGAGCAACACTTATGGAAGTAAGCAGTGTTTTCATCTCCCTCTTTAAGCCATTTTTTTAAAATCTTTGGGCCTAAAGCTAGGCTTGTTTCAATTCAATGTTGTTGAGTATGCATTTGAGAGCTAATATTTTGGTATGATGAACTTCTAGCATTTGATTTTCACTTTCCAGCTTGTCTATCTCATCAATCTCCTTTAAAAAAATTTTCTTAGCTAGATCAACATGTCTCAGTTTATTAGATTGCCATCCTTTGATAATTTTTACCAAGTCTTTGCATGAACATGTAGCCCAGATGTCCTCTTTGACCCATAGTGTAAATTTGAGCCCATTAATCTTGAATTTTTTTTTGGAAGTCAGTCTCATTCAAAGAGGATAGGCTGAGTCTGAAGGGATAAGGGCCCTATCTGATAACTATAGATTCCAAGACAATGGAAAAATGGTCAAAGATTGTTACGGTCAACGTTCTTGAAAAATGTTGACTGCATCTTTGTTCCCAAGACTTTGTAAAGAGGAAGCGGTCCAATCTTGTATGGATGGGGTTGACCCTTTAGATTAGACCAAGTGAAACTGCTGTTTGATAGAGAAGGATCTATAAGCCCATTGCGTTGGATGAAACTGTTTAGGGAGAGCATACCATTTTTGTCCAGGTTTTTTACATTGGTTTCAGTAAGCCATCTAACAATATTGAAATCACTTATAATAAGCCAAGAGGGATTGCATGTAGGGTCTGAAGATTTGTTAGTTCATCTCAGAGAAGCTGGTCTATTTGTTCCCTTTGAGGGTCCATATACAGATGTTAACCACCAAGTTGTTCCATCCATGTTTTGAAATTTAGTCGTCAGAGAGTGATTGTGAAAACCTGATATTTTCTTGGTCTATTTTATTTTATTTTTTATGTGAAAGGAATAAAAAAATGGAAATTAAGTATATATATATATATTTAATGGTTTTTATTAAATAAAATAAAGAGAAAAGAAAAGAAAAAGGGAAGATGATTTGTACATTCGATGCTTTTTCTATAAAAGAAACCTCCCATCGGCAATCTTCTTTCAAATATTTCTTCACTATTTTCTTCACCATTTCTTCACCAAATTTTAGAGGGACTTCAAAGGGAAGAAGGCTAAGAAAGGAAGAAGAAGAAGTTTAAGAAGTGTTTGTTGAAGAAGACAAGGAGTTTGCAAGACTAACTTCACTATAGTTCACTAAGCACATCTCTATTTTTTTTATTAATTCCGAGCTACAAAAACATAATTAAGAGGTGAAGTTTAAATTTATTGAAAGGCAATTAATTTTCAAACAAATTTTATGAAGAAATCTTGAGCAAATTCTGATGTTCATTTGGTGAATTTTGACAAAGAAAACAGGACAGGTGGTTTTCGTGTGAAATCAGGAGATCTCTGGTTTTTTTTTGTATTTTAGGGTGTACCGGTGGAGTTAGGATCTCTATTGGTATGGCTGGAAAGATTATTCAATTTACTACAACTTTCATGAAGAAATCATGAACCAAAAATGACTAAAAATAAGTTAAATTTATAGGATAAGTTAAAGGGGTCATTGTACCCGGGATTATTGGAGTGATTCAGTTTTGAGGGATACCTGAGATTATACACAAGGAATCAGATTTACATGTCTTGAGATAAGTTTTAGAGGACCAGAAACTGAAGATTTTGACATAAAGAAATCTCATTTTGGGTTAAGTAGTGGAAGAGTTATGATCATTTGAATTTTGTGCTGTGAATGTAGAAAATTCTGAGAAATGTGTCGAGTATGGTTTATTGTTTTTTTTAAGGATAGACTTCTTTAGCATTATCCTTAGTGAGCCATGTCAAGCATAACATTTTAAGATCATAATATTTAGGTTTCTAATATTTGATTCTGGTTGTTTTTCAGGTCAAGAGGAAATAGGTCAGATTTACACATCAGGAAACTAGTCTTAGACTGTGAGTGACCAAAATCAGTTTTGAAAATATTTTTTCTCTGCTAATTATTAGTTATGATTGACTGATCTACACGTTTATTTATAAGCTTTGAAAACCATTTGAATTCCATGATTATTTTCAAGTATGAGTTTCGAGACTAGATTTCTTAATGAAAATTTATGCTAGAACGTGATTATCGAATGTCTGGAATGTTTTTGAACCACTGTGTTTCAAACAAAGCCTGAGTTACCAAGTTTTATTTTAAGAACTACAACTTTTCACAAACAATCTGAGTAAGCTTGAGCTTTACAAAAGATAAAGATAGCAAGCGTGCTTTAATATTTTTTGTATGATTTTTTTATGTTTCCATTAACTACATGTTTGAGGTGTTGAGCCCGAGGCTATATGGTATCGTGTGCACACAAGTTAGATTCTGTTATTGATGTTGAGTATACTCTATAACAACGATGTTGTCGTGAGTGCTGGGTGGATCTCACTACGACAAAGACGATGGGAGTGTTGGGAGGGCCTCACTACATTGTAGAGCTTGTAAACATTTGTTGTACTAGGTGTGCCCTACACAACGTAGATTTTTCATGTTAGTTAAAATATTTTGATATACTTGATATGACTTGCTAGATCTCAATGACATATATATTGAGTATTTGAGGAAGTTATTCTTACTATTATATGTCTATGTTTACGACTTGTATAAACAGATTTATATGTGTAAGCTTTCATGTGCTTTTACCTTAAATTTCTAGTTTTAAACTAAGTCACTCACTGAGCTTTATAGCTTACCCTTCCAAAATATTTCTCACTTTCCAGGTAGAGATCGAGTTCTCGGTGCCTGATAGACTGCCTTAGTCTGCTGAAGCTTTGATATCGATTGTCAGTATGTGGTTAAAGTTGTGCATATAGTATGTTGTTTATGATGTATATATCTTAGTATGATATAGATAATCCACAGTTTGTGTGAGCTTTAGGAGATGCGGTTGTATAAACCTTTGTTCGTTATGTTTTGGTTAAGATGTCTCCAGCTTTACTCGTGAAATCAGTTATTTCCAAGCTACACTTCATGTATGTATATGATTAGTCTAGGATCCACTGTGTTATGTTGCATGTACAATAGTTTATATACTAGATTAGCAAGTTTATCACGTTAAAGATTTCAGTAGAGTCGACAGATACAGGTAGAAAAAAGCGTTCTTAGTCGGCTTTACCCTGTCTTTTGGTCTAAGCTAGTAGGTAGTCCGGAAGGGGGGGTGATAGATTGCCTTTTATGCCGTTTGATACTTTGAAGACCAAGTCATTCCACATTAATAGAATTCAACCAGAGCTGTTAATTGATTCCAGAGATAACCATTTGATATGAAAATCTTTCTAGATGGATTTGATTTTGATGTTTTTGGTGCTATCTAATTTTGTTTCATTAAGGATTACCATATCAGAACCATAAAATAAAAGTAGAAATTTCATTTGGGCTCTTTTAGAGGTCGAGCCTAGCCCTCTAACATTCCAGCATAAAACTTTCATTTATCACCTACATTAACTTAAGGCTCATAACCTATGTAACCCTCCCTTTCATTAATTACAAAATCATTTGTAGAGCTAGGACAAAAAAGAGTGCTTCGGAGAAAGCTTTAGATCATTTTCTTCAAGCCAATGAACAAGTTTTTGTTTGAAGATTTTGTCCTCATCCAACATTTTTTTGGTTGCTTGCAAGGGCTTCGTCTTTTCCTTTAAAACTAGAGTCATCAATGAGCTGGGGGCAGTTTTGGCTTTGTGTTCCACCTATTTTCTTCATATTGTCTGCCTCTTTAGTGTTTGATAGGTTACCCAGAGAAGGAATGGGTCCCAAGTCCACTTCTAGTGTGTAGTTGTCTTCCAACTCCTTGACAACAACTGATTGCATCTGTTTTTTACTTGAACTAGAAGTTGGTTGCTTTTTTATTCAGTAATAACTCTTCCAAACTATAATATTCTGGGTATTTATTGAGTCTAGAGAAAAATCCTTTTGTTCTGTGTGCTTTTAATGCAGAGGTTTATGTAATGCATCAAACGCCTAGTAAGCAGAATTAAAGACAACCATGAAGAAACTTAGAGAAAAAAAAAGACTTCATAGGTATTTCATTCATAAGCACTTTTAATGTCAATTACAATGTTTGGTACAACTCCTCAATCCTGACTCAAACGATACATGGACTCCTTGCCTAACTATTACATGTTGTGCAAGGGAGCTGAATTAAAGACAACCATGAAGAAACTCGATAAAAAAAAGACTTTATAGGTATTTCATTCATAAGCACTTTTAATGTTAATTACAATGTTTGGTACAACTCCTCAATCTTGACTCAAAATGATACATGGACTCCCTCGCCTAACTATTACATGTTGTGCGAATAGACAGTGACCACTACCAAAATGATGAAATCAAAGGCACAATAGGAAAATAAGGCTGCAACTTCAATGTTGTCCTTCTCTACCTGGAGGGAGGGGGGAAGGAGGAATAAAACAAAACATTTAAAGAGGCTAAACTAAAAAACCTAGTGAGTGGGGTCTTTCTGTGAATACTTATAGAAATCCAATTTTACTTTAATACATCATAGGCATTTTATCAAATCATGCAAAATCAACACTATGTGGTTTAACATTACATTTTCAAACATTTTCATCTTATCAAGAGTCCACATGTTGTAAGGATCGAGTTATAGTTATGTGGAGTAGTCTCAACACATTTAGTAAGTTCCATCAAGTTCCATCAAGTCCCTTACGCATAAGGCACCTTCCAATGCTAGATCACACAGCAGAAATTGAGCATGCTATTTTTTTTTTGTAAAGGTATTGTAATAAATGCAAGGGTGGGGATTTGAACTCGATACCTTTTGTCCACAAGTACATACAAGTGCCAATTGATCCAAGCTCATGTTGGCATAGAGCATGCTATTCCAAATCACATAGTAGGAATATAACATCTTATCCCAAATCATCCAACAAGTATAAGGCATCTCATCTTAGATCACACAACAAGGATAAGACATTACGTTTCATAGGGTACAAAAATTATTTCATTTCAACTGTTATCACAATTAGATTACAAAGGATATAGCCACATCACTTCTTAGAAGATACTTCTTACAAATGTAAGAAACATAACATAACACTTCAACCTGCTCATGAAATCGTTCACAAAGATATTCATTTTCATATGAAAACCATTTACTAAATACATATTTATGAGTGAGAATCACTCGCAACAATCATTTATTTGAAAAATCGTTTCAAAACAATCATTCGTTTATAAGAATTACCTACAAACAAACATTCATTTAGAAGGATCACTCACATAAACTTGTGACTCCAATCTTTTCTTTATGCTTTCAGTTTCCCCTTTTTGTCGTTCGACCTTCATAACTCTCTTCTTTGTTGATCATTAGAAGGGTAACACCTTATGCCTCTTTTCTTCTAACCTTTGGTCCTATTTATAGAAACCTTTCACATCCATGGGTCATTTTTACGCTTTACAAATTTCACCTTATTTCGCTACATTCTACAACAAACCCAAACTCAACACGTTAGTCTAACATCAGTTACAAATAGACACTCTCCTTAAGATGCCAACCTTATCTTCTTGGAAAGTCAAACATCCTATTGTCTGACCTCCTTCTCAAGAAGTCACTAAACATTAACTTCGCCTCAGTGAGTTGTCCAGTCAGCTATTCGGCGTTCATCTTTTCAACAAAATGTTTACTTTATCGCAACCACACTTAGGTATAGGTATTTCTCTTCGTATCGCTACACCTTTTGCCTAACCTTCATCTTTTGTCTCGTGCTTCTTCTTCACCAATAAGTCTCATCGTGTTGCTTTCTTTAACATGATAACACTTGGGCTTACACCCTTTTTCTCGCATCGTCCTTTCTCCTCTATTTGCATTCCTCCTCGTGAAACGCCTTTCTTCTATACTTAGTTAAACATAGCTTTATTGTCAGAGGTCTTCTTTAATAAGACTCCCTTTTGAAATCAGGGTCTCACGGATCTTTTTTTAATAGGCATGACGATCAATCATTAATGATAAAGATTGGTCACCGATGATTAAATGTTCACTTGATGGTTAAAGTTGTAGGTGATTAACGATCAACACGATCGACCACCAACGACCAAGACCATTGATCATCGATGGTCAAGATGATCGATGATTGATGATCAAAACTATTTGAAGCTGATGATCAAGATGATATGAAGCTCACGGTAAAGATAATTGATCATTGTCACCGTTAATTGGTCACAATTTATCATCAATGGTTGATTATGAAGTTGGCCAACAGTCATCAATGACTATTGACAAGAGGTTCAAGTGAAATTTTTACTGAAACCTATGACATTCATAAAAAAAAAAAAATCCATATTCCAAACTCATCGTTTTGGCTTCTTTATATAAGACCCAGATCCAAAAGGTAGTCTTATTGAAGAGACATTCTGCAAAGAATGATGCGATAGGATAAAGGGTGATGCGAATAGAAGTATTTGGACCTAAGTGCCATCGCGGTAAAGTATGCAACATGATGAGAATTAGCTAGCAAGGATGAAACATGTGATGGATGCTAAGAACTAGGTGTTGGGTCTAGTAACACGAGGAGAAATGTCTGCACCTAAGCATGGTGGCGATGAGGTAGACGTTCTGTTGAAAAGTTAAACATTTGTATAAGGTGATGCGAAGCAAATGTTCTGTGGCTTTTCGACAATAGAGTTAAATGATAAAAAGTTTAGCTTTTCAAGGAGATAAGGTTGAAAACGTGAGCTAAAAACTTAGTGAGTAACAAGTTTTATAAGTAAAAACTCATAACACATGCTTTAAAAAAATGTATAAATATGCATCGATAACGAAATAATAATTAAACCATTATTATTACATTATACCATAAATCACAAGTAAAACCAACAAACTTGTACCCAATCCAACCATGGCAAAACACTAAAATATAAGACCAAGAATAGCTTGCACAAGATCAAGGAATCATGCGGCCAAACTAAGCTCACGCATATTTAGTACTTGTTAAAGTAACAACCCTCATCCAATCCGACCATGGTAGAATACTAAATACATGACCAAAAAATAGCTCACATGTGATCCATATCCACTAGGAAACACACAACCAGACTGAGCTCACGCATATTTAGTACCTGCCACAGTAACAACCTCCATCTAATCCAACCATGATATCATACTAAATACATAGTTGAGAATAACTCACACGTGATCCATATCCATAAGGAAATACAAAGCCAAACTAAGCTCATGCATACTTAGCACCTACCACAATAACAACTTCTATATCCGCTTCTATGTGTGCACATAGAGCCACCCACCATGGGTTAAGCTAGGATCGAAACCAAATCACAATCCTCCATCCATATCCTCACCTAGGCTCAGGTTCTCGGATCTCAATTCATGGCCTCTTTCAGCCCCAGAACCCCCAAACAATCATAGGTGACGGTATGGAAACACATTCATGTAGACTTTAAGGAAATCGCCAACATTATTTCATAAACATCACATGTTTAAAGTTTAAAACCGAACATGGTTAGAAATACATTTTCAATACTTAGCCATCAACACATACTTTTAAAATCCCTTCATGCATAATAATTAATCGATGATATTTTAGAAACTAGTTGTCATCCAAATCATAACTAATAAGTTTGGATTCAATCACATTTTTTGAATATAAGAGTTTTTTGTAAACTAAAATTCATATTGAAAATATTTCTAATGCATAGTTCATAAAGAAATCATGTTTGAAGTTTTCACAATCATGGCATACTATAATAACATAGAGATTTATAACAAAAATAATTGAAAATAAACCATTCATTATCAATGACTGGATCCCACAGTATTATACGCTTTTCCCATTTCAATTTGGCATGAAACAAAGATTAAGGTCCCTTAGTTATTTTCACTTAGCGAGGCAGCACAACAATCTCTAAAGATACTTCATAAGGCCAACTCAAACTATTTTATATTTCTAACCTCATTGAATTCTCAATTCGCCTTAGATTAGACTAGAATTTTCACCTACGAACCTTTAGACTTGAAATCTAAATACTGAACTCAATGAACATTTACTTCAAACTCAACAGTTCTTTTATGTAGATACACTTTTATCCCCATTATCGATGATGTTTGGGATTTATATCCATTATATCAACATGTGTCAATTAACCTTAAATACTTCATAAGATCTCTTAAACCATTTATGTTCCAAACATGTAAAGTAACACCCAACGACTCCAAAGAAAGAAGAAAGTCCCTTCTTTGCCTCTAACAGTTAACTTTAGGACCCGAGTAATATGAGTAATCTATTCTTAATGCTTAGACTCAACGTGCATTTAACAACTCGAAGAAAACTCACTTAAAATTACTCCAAACCTTACCAAGAACTTAGTAAAGTATGCTTAACTTCAATGAACAAAAAACTAACTACCTTTTGAATTTGAAATCTAGGTTTCAACATTAAGGGTTATTCAATATTAGTACTAGAATAAAATGGGTATTCAAGACCCAAACCATAAAGCTTGAAATCTTACCCAAATTTGTGTTAAACACCCAAAAACTCACTTCTTCTCTGCTAGACAGTAGCTAAATCCTTCTAAGAACTAAATTTTAACATAAAAATGCTATGGGTAATGTTTAATTCAAGTCAAAACTTAGTGGATGTTTGAAAGTGTACAAGAAATCCAACTAAAATACAATAAAATTACTCCAAAATCTAAAATTTATCTAGAACGGTGAAATTCAAGGTATTCGCAGTTGTGGTACAAAAAAATATTAGACTAGAACTTTGTGGTAACCTAGCCTGAAGTTCAGCAATGCGAACGAATAACTAAGTAACTGCCAGATTAATGGGTTTGATGTAACGACGATGAATGGTGGCATGCAAGCTAGTAATCTTGAGCGCCACACAATGAGAAAGGGAATCAAACGATGTTGGTCATCTCTGGTGGCATGATGTTCGTCATGTAAGTTAGAATGGTGGCATTTAAGGTGGTAGAATTGGCATAATCGACTTCAATAATGCTTGTGAGGTGTCAGAGACCAGAGGTCTTCGTTCGTAGCAGTTGTACAACTTGTCAACGACGATGGAGCAGACGAATGGAAGAGTTAGATGGAAGTGTGTTGGTGTGCAAGAAAGAGAGAGGGGTCTTAGGTGTGAGAAATTTTGAGAGGGGGAGTTTTTGTGTTTTTCACAGAGAAAAAGAAGAAGAATCTAGATTTATCAAATTTTCTTTTTTTTATTAATTAAAAAGTAATTCTAATAATATAAAAAGAACTATATTGCCCCTTACTTTAAATTAAACTTAGATTTTTGCCCTTAGTTTCCTTCTTTCAACATTCAAATTTTCAAGTCTCATTCCAAACTAAATTTGTTCCAATTTCTTTATTAAAACAAATCAACCTTAAATAATTGACAATTAGATTTAAACTTGTTTTTAACAACTTAAAAAATATTAATATAAAAGGAAAATGGAAAGAGAGCTTAGATGTCAAAGAAGGTGTCTATCCGTAATTGACATTTGGCTTACATTTTGAGTTTGGGTTGGCTGTATAATGCAGCAAAATGGAAGGTTGACACGTGTAAAGCATGTAAATGACCCATGGATGTGAAATGTCACTATGAATATGGCCAAAGGCTGTAAGAAAAAGGGCATTAGAAGCTATCATTCTAGTTAATTGCTGAAAAGAGGTTTGAAGTGTTGAAGAGGCTCGTTGAGTGAACCACTAGGCGAGGAGAAAAAACCAAAAGCAACAGAAGAAAGAGTTGAGACTAAGTATTTTATGAGTGAATTTTCATGAGTAAAGCAAGTATTTTGTGAATGATCTTGTAAATAATTGAATGATATTTTATCAATGAAAGTAATGTTTTACAAGTGATTGTAAATTCTTATGACCTTATGTTTAGTGTTTATTGCTTAGAATTGTTACTAATGTGCTATGCTGTATTGTATGAAAAGCTTCTGAGCTAATATTCCTTTATTGTTGATTGTGGTGATTGTATGATGTAGCATGGTACGATCTATCGCATGATGTTAATGGAAATCCTAGTATAGCCCGAGACGCTGGTGAATTGAATCCCATGTCTAAGGGATGAGATGTTGGTAGAAGTGTTTCTCAAGTCTACGCAAGTATAAGATGTGTTCTTGGCACTGGATTCTAGTGAATGTGAATTCCATATCTAGGCAAAGAATGTTATATGAGACGTTAGTGAAAGTGAATCCCATGTCTATGCCATTATGCTGGTGAAAGTGAATTCCAAGTTTGAGAAAGTAATGAGTATTATGAGGCAATGGTAAAAATCTCAGGAAAATCGCAAAACGCTGGTAAAGTGAATCCTAGGTCCAATTGATGGAAGAATCCCAGGTCGTGGCAACGAGTAGTGAATGCTTTGATAACTTGAATTGCATGGAATTGTTGCCATTTCTATAGCTATGTTTGATGTGATAAAAGCTTGTCATTATGTTTTAATGCGTTGAGAATTATTATGTATGAAATGACCTTGTGTTTACCATATTTGAAAATGTTGTATTTCCCAAAAAGGTATTTTTTTAAACCTATCATTCACTAAGTCTTCGACTTACATTTTATGTTTTTCCTCTCAAGTTATAAGGCATTGAAATCAAGTAAGGAATAGATGTCAGGCGTAAAAAGTCAAGTAAAGTAGGATAAGGTAGGTTATTATGTAAACTCGTGCGGCATGCAAGCCATGTCATACCATCTTACATTTAAGGAGTCAATAGGTAAGAACCTCACTCCTTAATGCCAAGGGCTACTGCTTAGTTTAGAAGAGGTGCCAAGGGATGCACCCAGGTTAGTAAAGCCAAATTCAATGATTAGAAAAACTGAGTCAGATAAAGGAAGCCTTAAAGGTTGTTTCTGAAATTGTTGTTGGACAACCAAGGAGATGGCAAGAATGAGTTCTTTACACCTCTAATTACTCTCGCCTAGGTGCAAAATTGGACGGTGGAGGAAGAAAAATGGATCATAACTTTGTTTAATTTTGTGACTTGCAATAAAAGGAATGTAAATAAAGTATGAATTATGTAAAGTGTTAAGTTAATAATAAGAAGAAATGATGTTATTCTACTGCATTACTATTGTGATTATTCGATCTTATTACCTAAAGGCTAAACTTGATTTGTATTATGTAAAAGTGCTAGGCGATGGAGTACAGTGTAAAAGTTGTAAAGGCTTTCCGAAGAGACAAATTAAGTAAGTTGTTCCACTTACTAGGCGTTCCAACACATCATCTTGTAAGGAGATACGCGATGGGAGTCTAGGGTAACACGCCTCCATCTGGTTGCATAAATTGGCATTTAGGGTGGGGTGTGCCACTTAATACTAGGAATTTTATTTCAAGTGCTCAAACATAGGTTTGGCTTCAAATGCTAAACCTCCTTAATTCCAAATCGGCCAAACACCCTTAGAGAATTTAACTAATGATTAAAGATGAAAGAACTAATTTTCTTCATTAGAAATCATGCTTTGAGGATAAAAGTCTGAAGGATAAAATAAATAAAGTACATCAAAATGGAAAGGATCATTCAAAATGTGAATAACCGATTCTTTTTTAAACAATCTCACTCTCAAAATACTCCCTAGGTTAGTTTCTCTTTTCTTAAGATAAAATTTTGTTTCTATGCTTATTCTCACAGGGTAGGATGATCTAAACTTAAAGATCTTTAGAGGAACTTTCTTCTTGAAGAGGCTATAGGTTGAATCACGAGACCTCTTCTTTGAAGTTCATGGAATTGTGGGTGGAACGAGTGATGATCGAACAAATAGGCTCCTCTCTTTTTTATGAGCTTCAATCGATTGGAAGGAGGCTCAAACTACTACTTTTGCCATTTTCCATGCATTTTGAAGCTAAAGAACCATTCAAGAATTAGAGTTTTCATGCGGCCACATTGCCTGGCAATGTGGTCACTTCGATTCAACTTCTTTAGATCAGCCAAGAATTCCGAGCAAAGTTCATATATTCATCTAAATTCAGTAAAAGAAAAAAAAACAAGTTTTGGTCCAACCATTATAGTGGAACAATAGAACCCAAACCTCTTTAGTAGCTCGAGATGAATTTTGTTCATGGATGGATAATAAATAAATTGTTCATTGGAGGATTGGTGGTACTTAAGGACACATATATAACTATAGTAGTAAAACTAACATTTAACCCAATTTTAATTATTAACAACTCGTGAAGAATCAGTTACATGCATGTAATGATTATATCCATGGACACAACATGTCATACAATGCATAAGAGTGTGACTACAGGTTTAGAGATCTCCCCATAGTGAATGGAGGTTAATTAATTAAAAGTTCAATGACTGAATATCAGATCATTAGAGCTTATAATCTGTAGACTTATGAGACCCTCTTGCTAGCTTATAATAGATCAGATTCATGAGATCCTCTTGCTAGCTCACAATAGATCAGATAAAGAAGGACCAAAATATTGAAATAATAATAATTTGAATGTTCAAATTAGTTTAGAAAAATATATCTATTGTATCAAACGATACAACTAACATAAATTGAATGTTAGATATATTCACTACAATAATGTGGGCAATGCTTCTGCCAACATTATTTTTGTGTGGACATACATCATAGCGAAAACTCGTCGTCTTTTCCTCTGTCCATGTTGTTGACATTATGTCGGTAGAAATGTCCACACAAAATAAACTCGTGGACTGAAAAGGTGTTTTTGCCCACCAAAAGTACATTGGTAGAAGGCCTATTTACCCACGAATAAAGTCTCGTGGACAAAACTTGCATTTCTACCCATGTTGTTTCATAGACAAAAATTGTTTTTACCAACACAAACTTTTTGTCGGAAAAAAAAAAGTTTCTCCCCACACTAAATTTGGCAGTACAATTATATATATTTCCACGTAAAATACTTTTTTCCATAGAAATTGGAATTTTGACTATGAATGATGTGTAGGCAGATAGTATTTGTTTCTTTTTTCACCATGCACATGATGTCGCCAAAGCTTTCTAACTATCAACATAATTATAGAAACACAAAAAAAAAACATGAACAAAAACAATTTTAATTAGTTTCATCTTTATTATTCATATTGTATCCTTCTAGATTAATTTTAAATATAAAATAAATTTCTTATAACAAAATATATCGAACATTGCAACAACAAATTTAAAAAATAAAATGTTTTAAACCATTAACACTTTTATCAAAATATAATAAAGTGAGTTTTCAAAAATAGCAAAAAAATTTATGATAATAGAGCTCATGTCAGTTACATTTTCAAAATTGCAAAAATAGCAAATTTAAATGCAGATTGCCGTCATATTATTATAAAATTACCGTCTAATTTATCGTCTCATTTGCCAAATTTGCAATATGCATAAAAAAGGTGTTATGAACTATTTTTTTCTAAATTTTTTTGTCATCTAATGCAATTTTCATATAAGTATTCTTTAGTGTCTAGCTATTTAATTGAGCTATTACTTTTCATTTTGACATACCAAAATATACCAAAAAAAAAATTAAATACACAAAAAATCGTTAGCTCACCCAACAACTCTTCACAAAAATAAAGGCATTCCTCGCACCTTTAAACTGCATTAACATCATAATGGTATATTAAAATAAATCAGCACATCATGCTAAAACTTAATTATTTGTTTTAAATAAAACGATTATCAAAATAAATAAAGTCAAATAAACACATGCACCCATATGCACCCATACTTCAAACCATCCAAAAACCTAAAAAAATGTCATGAATGTTCAAACAATATACAAATATTCAAGTTCTTTAAAGTGCCATAATTTTAAATTTTCATATACATTAAATCATTAAAAAATGTCCCTTAATTAAGTGTGACTTTGAAACTAAAGTCCAACTAAAAATGTCCTAAAAAGTATCTTAACTCTCAAGACCAACCTAGAAGTCCCTAAGAGTGACTATGATAACTTATAGAATACAAGTTATTATAGCCTTTTAGATAGAATAATTGTAGAAATACAAGTTATTATAGCATTTTAGATAGAATCTACATAAGTTTTTATGTCTGTTTTGCCATGTTTTCAGTATCTTAATGCATAATTATGAATAAAAGAAAAGGCTAGTGAATTGCTGAGGAACTTGCACAAAGGCTATACGAGAAGACCTTGTCTAGCAAGAGGAATTTCTAGGTGAGATACACATTAGCATGTGATGAGGGTTCATGAGAAAATAAGACTGATAGTTGGAAGTTGATGTGAATTGACAATGGTTGCATTTAGAGCTGACATGTTCAAAAGGATAGAAGGTTCCCATCGAAAGTTTCCTATGAAAGGACTCCTTTCCTACTAAGAAAAATAAGCCTGAATGAAATAAAGTGCAAATGCAGGCTTTGAGAGAAGTCAGATGTCTAAATGGATCAATCGTACACCTAAACGGGAAAAATCCTAAAGAGGTGCGGAAAGACTACTCTTTTTTGCCGTTTGTAAAAGCTTTTCTTCTTATTCTTCGGTCAGTCTGTAGGTGAAAGTTTAAGGTGTGAGTAGAGAAAATTTCATTTCTTATTTCCTCTAAGTTGTAATGTTCATTTCTGTATTCCACTTTTGTATTTTCTTTGCAATGTATTTATTCATTACAGTGGTCTGAGGCCTACATTCTTTAAGATATTGCATGTTTATACCTTTTCAATCCATCATGTCTTTACTCTTCATCTGTCAGTGTGTTATCTGTAGTTTAGGTCTGTGATAAGTTCTTGATAAGAAGCTTAACTTATAATACTTACTGTATTAATTGAGCTTTAGTTATCACTTGACCAGTGCATATTGCCAACTACTCTAGAGAGCAAGTAGAAAGGATATGACTAATGCATGAAAGAAGGAGTTTGGAGACAAACTCCACCTTGACGAGATAACTTCCATCATTTATGTCTTAGAAAGAGAACAAGTGTGGATATTTGACGTTGAGAAGTTGTCACCCTTAAAAGAGAATCTCTATACGCTCCATCACTTAACCAAGCTCAATCTTTTCTCAAGAGGTGAGTGCTCATGGGTTTGGACTTGATAGTTTCACATGTGTATAAAGCAACTGCAATACGTCACTAAGTTAAGTCATTATGCGTAATGCGCTCATAAAAACTTTGTATATTGCGTGCTTTAATTCTAGGCAATGAGTCATGGGTCATGATCATAGCATGTGAGATGCTCACTATGTACCTCTTCATTTCCTGATACATAAGTCCTCGTGAGTACAAGTTTTTCTACTGCTTGCCCAAGTGCAGTGAAATATTAGGTTTACCTTGGTTATCCAGGGTCGAATGCAGGAAATTATTTCTAGTCGTTAGTTCTAGGGTCCTCTGATCCTTTAGGTGTTATGACAATTAAGTAGAAAAAATATAAAGATAACTAAAACTACCTGCATACACTTAGAGACTCGTGCACAGAGAATAATATTTGGCAAGGTGAAAGATTGAACGAACTAACTTGTATGCGATAAAAAGGTGGAGGAAGGTCTATGCATTATTAGATGATTAAGTAATGCGAGAACCTTGATGTGATAAAACTTGTGTAATTATCTCATGATGAAGGCGACCTTCTCTCGAAGTTGTTAGACACCATACTTGCTCACCTCTCGAGATGCAAATGACTGGACTTGATTAGGCAAGAGCTATCTAGAAAAATTCATTTATAATACTTATAGAACTTCTCATTTAAGGATAGCAACCTCACTACAAGAAATTAGAGTTTTCCCGATGCACAAAAATTCATCGGGAAACTCAGTAGAAGGGGGTTTCTTTTACCGTACCAACTCAGACATCGGGGGACGTGCTTTAATGCATATTAACACACGTTGGGACTACTCAGAAAAATTAATTATATCGTTAAATTTCCAACAACGTGATGTTAGAAACATAGAGAAAAAAGATACATATTCCTGACGCATCACTAATGACGTTAGAAATATGTAGGTTCTTCTAACATCTACAGTGTGGCATCGGGTAAGAGACAATGCATTAATTGTACCGTTGGCCTTCCTTCAACGCAACATTAGAGACATCGAGAAAAGGGTACCTATTCCTGACACTATTAGTGATGTGTCAAGAATAGGTTGGCTATCCCAATGTATTTGGGCAGTATTGGGAGTTCCCCTATTAATAAAGCGTTCTGTTTTACATAATGAAAAGAGAAGAAAATGAGAGGGAGACTAAGAAGAAGAGGAGGAGATTTCTCACTTCACTGCCAGTCCCTGTTGCTTGCCGCCTTTTTGTCGTCGTCTTTTACCGCTCGATGTTGCCTATCGGTAAGTAGGTTTGTTTTATATTAGTTTTGATGCAATTTATTTTTATTTAGATTAGAAATTATGATTTGAACTAGAAATTTGGTTTTTGAATTAGAAATTAAGTTTTAGAAGGGGATTAGAATCGTTGAATTGAAAATTAAAGGGGTTTAGGATTAAATTGCAAACTTGGTTTAGAATTAATTAGATATAGTAGGATCTTTGGTTAGTTTGTTCTGGCTATCCTACAGGTATGGTAGCCTTTGTAGTTTGAACTTAGCTTCAGTTAAAAAGTTAAGAGGATTTGGCATAGCTTATTCATGGAGTAATTAAGTTTAGGGTTTGATACGAGGAATATAGGAGTAATGATCAAACATATTTATGTTTTAGGTCTTTAACGATGGGCAGGGATTGGATGAAAGTTATGAATAATTTATCGGTTGAGTATAAAGAGGATGTGTCCCAATTTTTAGAGATTTCCAAGTTCTACGTCGATGTCGTTTCTATAAACAAGACTGCTAGATAGAAGCAGCCTTACAATTATAGTAGTGGGTCAAAGTTGTTTCTACAACGACAACATGACCTCACTGAAAAACGAGGTCTGTCAGTCGATCAGCTGGAGTCATTCAGAGAAATCCACGCTCAGGAAGATTTACTGGAAGACAAGAAGAGTAGTTGGAGATGATGTGACGTACCGTAGGCTACTTTGGGCATGGCAGAATAAGAGGAATAAAATTTTCTCGCCTCAAAGTTGCCTATATAAAATCTCCTCCTTCATCAAGGCCAGAGAGAGCGCCTGAATGGGTGCAAGGTTCAAAAACGCCAGTTAAAGAGTTAAGAGCTAAAGTAAGAGAAGATTTCTTCCCCCATTTTCCCTTAACTTATGGTATTTCTCTATTCTTCTTTCTCTCCAATTTTTCACTTCATTGTAATATACGTTTTTCATATTTTACAGTGGTCGAACGCCTATATTCTTTATACATATATTACATGTTACACCCTCTTCAAACCTTTCTTGACTTATCGTTTGTCAATGTATTATTTGTAGTTAGATCTGTGGTAGGTTCTGTTGGAATTTATGTCCTAAAGCTCGTAGATTGTAAATATAATCTATTGACCGTTATTAATAAAGTGTTATTATTGTAATAATTGTTATTGATTAAATTATTAATTTTGTCTTAATAACCCAAATCCAATAAACT